>JANBPT010000243.1:0-51566 GCA_027575765.1 Tieghemiomyces parasiticus
GAACCAATAAGGTATCAGGATGGATGATAAAGGGAAAGGGAGAGGGAAAGGGAGAGGGAGAGGGAGAGGGAGAGGGAGAGGGAATGAGAATGAGAATGAGAATGGGAATGGGAAAGAGAAAGAGAAAGAGAAAGAGAAAGAGAAAGGGAAAGAGAAAGGGAAAGGGAAAGGGAAAGAGAGGAGGAGAGGAAAATGTGGTGAATTCACCACACCTGGGTCATTGGGACCCGTTGTCCAGCAGTGGCCCATGCCATGACTGGCCTGCCACGCCTCCCAGAATGCCGCATACACCTCCAGGTAGGCTTCTACCAGCACATGAGCCAGACCCCCTTAGATGCCACCCACCACTCAATCCAGGCCTGGGCTCAGAGGATGCCCCCAGCACCTCATGACTTTTTCTATGATTAAGCACCCTTGACCCTAGAATTTTCCTTTGTTTTGGGCCTTCTTCACCCCTATTGGTATTCATCCCCACTTCCATTGTATCATGGTTCACTTATTATTGTCCACCAATCTATACTACAGTTATTCACCCAGTTCATTACATTCATCTAAATATACATTACAATAAACATGATCGCCATTTAATTACCTTACTATCAATAAATATATATAACTTAATCAAAGTCCTTGTATTTTAACTATTCTTTGCTCTTACAAGACCATTCACCTGACCTACATCCTGTAACCAAGGCGGCCCCCCAAGAGGCCTTCCCTTCCAAGAAGACCACCTCTATTTAGGTCCAACCTTCATGATGGAAAATGGATGCCTTCCATTAAAAACAAAGAAGGAGGCGACCTTCAGATTTGAGAAGGAAACTTTACCTGATTTGGCAACCTCACTTTTTATAATTGAGGTTGTTAATTGCAGCGCCTAAGATACACCAAACGGTTTTGCGTCATCACCTCAACCACCCATATTTAAAGGCAGCAAACCAGCCATAACCGCCCATTTCATTAAGTGTGTAATAAATGTCTGTATTAACTTTCTAACTGGCCTGCTCGCCTGTGATCCTCCCTTGGTCTTTACTAGTTGCCCTCTCCCCTTGGGACACACACCCCGTCACAATTTTTATTACACACTTCTAGTGTGCACCCTACCAAGTCAACCCCTCCTTCGTTTTGATAATGGACTCCCTCTACAACGTCCCCGTGCACCTGGTGGGATACCTCCGGGAGGTAACCCCCATTTTTACCGGCGCATTAACCGGACCCACTTTTGAGACCTGGTTTGCCACCACTGAGCCCTCACTGCAGTCCCTGGCCCAATCAGCTGGAGACCAAAGTGACCAGGCAAAGTTCACGCTTATCAAGATGCTCCTAGGCCCTGAGGTATTGGAGGGCCTGGCCCGCCGCCGAGTAGCAGACTGGGAATCCCTGGTTGGCTATCTCAAGGCAAGCTACCTGTGGTGATTGGGAACCACCACATTAGATCATCCCAGGGTAAAGTCCAAGTCTACTATTTCAGAACCACAAATTCTGTGATAGTAGAATAGCCTTTTGGTTATGGTATTAGACTTGGGCCTAGTATCAACACACTACCCCACTGACCGCTGGGGCAACCACTATGCTGACCTCCTCACCAAAGGAACCCTTTTCCAAGGTATGGACCTGGAGGAAGCAGCTATCCTTGCAGTTGACGTCACCTGGTACCTAGGGGCCGCCTCGCTCTGGGCCGTCCGGGTGGTGGATGCCTTCCTCACCCAGTTTGCCTCGGCCCTCACCAATGCCCCCAATGACCTCTTCCACACGGAGACCCTGACCTCACACGACCTGCCCGAGTATATGGAACGAGTGGTCAAGGAAGCCAAGCTATCCAAGAAGCGCCAGGAGTACCTACGCAAGTACACCGCCCCAGGCCCCTCCCGTACCCCGGCTACCCCCACTGCATCCCCCTCCCCCTTGTCCAGCTCCAAGGCCACGCCCCCCAAGCCCAGCCGGTTCCAGCGCATGCGTGAACGAGCCCTAGTAGCTGAAGCCAAACTGGCCATCCAGGATAAAGCTGAAGCCACCAAGGCGGGAAACGCCTAAGGGCATCAGAGAAACCAGCCCGGATATCGTCATTCTCTTCCTCCCAGAATAAACGACCCCTTCCCCCCTCTGATGCCCTTGACTCCCACTGGAGGTATCTCCAAGACTCCACCATAGGCCACCTCCCAGTCCAGGCTGCTGCAGACCAAGGGGCGGCCCGCTCTCTCATTACCTACCCCGCAGCTGAAAGGCTGGGGCTAAGGATCAGACGAAAGTGGCGCCCCTCCCTGAGACCCTGCTGGGGAGACACCCCAGCCCGTGTGCTAGGCACTGCTCGAGGACGCTTTGCTACTACGGAGTCCTCCAGGGCAAGGTGGCTCCACTTTATAGTGGTAGACGAAGCAATTGGTATTGAATGCCTTGTGGGACGGCCAGACCTAGACCAGCTGGGTTTAGACCTGTGCCAGGTTCCCCAGGTGCTCACTCCCCCCCCTGGGGAAGCTAAGGCCACCCTGCCTCCCCCCAAGGACACTCCCTCTGAGGTACCCTCTGAGGCGGAGGAACTGAGTGCAGTGGTCCAGAGGGAACTCCACATCCCTCTAGGCCTTCCAGCTACGTCCTTCCACCGCCTCCCAGACCCCCAGGCTGACCCAGAGTTTGCAAAGGCTGATGCCATGTATCCTGAAGTCACCCGAGCCAATGTAGCCTCCCAATTGTGTGCCCAAACTCTGGACCAACATGAGAGAGAGGCCCTCCTGGACCAGATCATGGTAGGTGCCCAAGCCCTCAGGGAGTACCCCTCTGGCTGCCCCCCACCCTGTGCCCTAGCCCCCATCCAGCCCCCTCTTTGTGCCGATGCTCAGTTGCTCTTTGTTCCACAGGCACCGCGCAGCAAGGGAGACCGCGACTTTATGGATGCCTATGTGGCCACTCGCTTGAGTTATGGGATTGATGAACCGGGACTGGCCCATGCCAATCTCCCCGTTTACTCTTTACCAAAGCCCAATACTGACGCCCGCCAAGTCATCCTGGACAACAGTGTGGGGAGTGCCATCAATATGACCTCCATTGGTATTGACCTCCCCCGCCTCCACACCATCCGCCAGTTTGTAGCCAATGCCGTCATTATCACCAGCCTGGACCTAGCATCCTACTTCACGGCCATCTGCCTACATCCCAACTGCCGTGACTTTTAGACATTTGACGGAGGGACCCATGGTAAGGTGAGATCAACCCGGCTGGTCCAAGGCAATAGCCAAAGCCCGGCCATTGCCCACTCCCTCTTGATGCACATCTTTGGGGAATTGCCCTCTATACACGGTTTATTATTAGGTTATATGGATAACATATACCTGAAAAATACAACTGGGGATAGAGGGCAGCATCTCCAGGACATTCAGACCTTTATAAGGAAGCTTGCTGAGTGGAACCTACTGGTCAACCTGGAGAAGAGTGTGTTTATGGGAACCAAGGAGGTGGAGATTCTAGGACATTGTTGGTCCAAAGGGGGGACCTGGTCTCTCCCAGACTACCAAGTAAGATCCTTGCAGAACCTTCCCATGCCCCACACCATCAAGGAAATCCAATGCCTCACTGGAGGAGTCAACACCATCCTAGGCCACCTCCCCTGGGCTGCTGCCCTCCTGGCCCCTTTCTATGCCATGACTGGCCAAGCCCGCCTTAGCAAGGAGGACCGGGACACACTCCGCCCTCACTGGGAAGATCTACGGCGTGCCCTCCTCAATGTGGCCCACCTCCATGAGCCCCAGCCTGGAGAGCCCCTCACCCTCCAGGTGGATGCTGCTGAGGCAGGCATAGGGGCAGTGCTGTTGTGTTACCCTCAAGGTCAAACCCACCAGGACAAGGTTGTTGCCTATTATAGTAAGGCCTTTGATGGCACCCAGGGCTCTAGGCACCCAGGCTGGTGGGAAGCCTGGGGACTAGTCCAAGCCGTTCAACATTTCTACACATACCTGGACGGGTGCGCCAACTTACGCATCAAGGTGGATGCCACCACCGCCCTCAGCCTCTTCAACCACTGGGATACCTGCCAGGCAGACAAGCTTGGCCAATTTTGGGTGGAGCTGGGGGCCTTAGGAGTACACCCCCACATGGTGCACCACCGCCCAGGCGTCACCCATCTGACAGCTGATTGGCTGTCCCACTGCCTAACTCAACTTTGACCTTGGAAGACCAGAAATCCTCCCCCCCCTGCCATTATTGCTGCCGTTCACCATGCCCAACCATGTTCCTCAGACAACTCTGACAATGAAGGCAAGACTAGCCCTCTAGATGCCAATTCTTTGTCGGAATTATCAGAGGATGAACTGCCCAAAATATCTGCCAATTTGGTGGAGTTTTCTCATGCTCAGGTCCCCCCTAATCCGGACCTAGCCCTCCCTGGGGAGACGGCTCTACAAGCTGCAATCCCCTTGGCCTGGAGCACTGACCTGTCTCCCGCCATCCAGCAGGAGGATCCAATTGTGTCCAAATGGTGCCAATTATGCCAGCAACGCAATGCCACCCTAGGCCACAAAGATGTCTTATTTTCTGAGGTAAAAGGCATGCAGTTATTTTCTAATTTATTAGAGAAATTTGATACCTCAGGGCCTGCCGGTACCATGGGCTGCTGGGTTGCAGTGGCCCCCACCGGCTGGGCCCGCTGCACTATCTATGACTGGCACTGTGCCCTTGGCCACCCAGGCCGCGAGCATCTTTTAGCCTTTGTAAGGGCCCATCTTTGGTGTGATTGGCTCCTAGAGTTAACTGATAAGGCAGTGCACACCTGCCATACCTGCCAGCTCCAGGCAATTGCACACCATAGGACGACCCCCCAAAGCACAGCCCAGGATAACCCGGCCCCAGGTCAGCATTTATATGTGGACTTGGGATCAATAGGCAATTTGGGGGATGAGGAATCCCAATTTCTCCAGGCAGTGGATGCCACCAGCCAATTTTTCCAGGTATTCCCCCCTATTTCGACCATTGCCACTGATGTCATTGAGGTGCTGGAATATGGCTGGCTGCCCTTCTATGGGACGCCCAGCCAAATCATCAGCAACAATGGTCCGCAATTTACAGGCCAGGCATTTGAGGCATTTGCCACCTGCCATAACATCCAAATTATCCATACCTCCCCCTACCACCCAATATCAGACTTGGCAAAGCATTTTATTGGTACCTTCAAGGAATCCTTACAATGCTGCCTATCTGAGCACGGCCCTCAAGGCGGGTGGGTGTGTCACATTCCCCGGGTGGTGGCGGGCCATGCCCTCCTACCAAACCCCAAGACCGGCCTATCCCCCTGGGCCACGCTACACCCTGACGCGCCCATCTTAAACCCTTTGCGCTTGGTCCATCATCCAGAAGAGAGTCACGTGACCTACGCCGCCACACAAAAATGCCTAGAGCACCTCCGGGAGGCGCGTGTTTGAAACCAAGGTTGCGCCATGCTTACGGCTAATGCTCACACCTCCCGTACTCCCTTTCAGGCAGGCAAGCTGGTCATGGTGAAGGCCATGCCTAAGCCGCCCAACTTAGCCGCTAGGATTACCAGGCGCATAGGCCCATACCTAGTCCTAGAGCAGCAGGGACTAGTTTACCAGCTGGTGGAACTGGATGGCTCCCCCCTGAGCCGGACTTATCACGGTGACCGGCTCCTCCGCTACCATGCAGCCGAGGATAGCCAGACCCACCAGCCTAATGCCCCCTTGCCCAATCCGGTTTATGATTCAGCAAGTATTCCCCCCAACCCAAGCACCTCTGAGCGTTTGGCCAGCCCCCCACCCTGGGAGGAGGCCACCCCTTTGGTGCCTGACCCGCCGGATGACCAGGAGGAGGGAATTCTCCCCCCTCCAACCTTAGGCCCAGAGGATTGCCCCCCTGCCAGTCGAGGATCGTTGCTGGACAGTGTGAGCAGTCCGGACCTAACCCAAGCCAAGATGGATTCCAATTGTATGGCCCTCAGTTCAAGCAGCAGGGAAGCAGACGGGTCCGTTGAAGATAATAACGACCCCTCCAGCCCTATTCTCCTTGCGTCACCGGAGCCTAGGCTACCAAGGGAGACACCAGGCTTACCTGAGCTACCCCCGCTTCCTAACCTTGGAGACCCCTTGGCAGAAAAACGTGGACACCTTACCTCGCCTGAGGAGACTATCTGGCGCCAAGCCACCGGCTTCCCCAAACGTCTCTGAGGCAATCAAGGACCTCCACCAGCCCTGTCACAAACCCCTGATGACAATCGACCGCCCGGGCGTAATGTGTAACCAAGGCGGCCCCCCAAGAGGCCTTCCCTTCCAAGAAGACCGCCTCTATTTAGGTCCAACCTTCATGATGGAAAATGGACGCCTTCCATTAAAAACAAAGAAGGAGGCGGCCTTCAGATTTGAGAAGGAAACTTGACCTGATTTGGTGACCTCACTTTTTATAATTGAGGTCGTTAATTGCAGCGCCTAAGATACACCAAACGGTTTCGCGTCATCACCTCAACCACCCATATTTAAAGGCGGCAAACCAGCCATAACCGCCCATTTCATCAAGTGTGTAATAAATGTCTGTATTAACTTTCTAACTGGCCTGCTTGCCTGCAACCCTCCCTCGGTCTTTACTAGTTGCCCTCTCCCCTCGGGACACACACCCCGTCACAATCCCTTCCAGACAATCTTGTAATATTGCTAACTGACCTACTAAATCCTTAGGCTGCCAAAGTTTGCAAATGCATATAGTCTAATCTATTAAGTGAATTAGCTCCCAACCCCTTTATTTTAATAGGTCAATAGTTACCGCTGCCATAAACCAGCTCTGTCTCACCAACTTGTGGGATCATTTCACATCACCCGGACCAATGGCACTGGAGCTTGGGATCCCCTTTCCAAAGATTCCCACGTTAGCCAATGTGCTTGGTATGAAAAATTATCTTGCCCCTGTTGGATTGGACCCACACAAAAGGAGAGCTGGCCTGGGGGGGCAACTAAATTCCCACAATGGTGTTATTAGAGTAACTTTTGGGTCTAAACTCTTCTAGCATCAGGGCAAGTGTTGTAGTAGAGATCAGGGAGGGGGGGGGAAAGAGATGCCAAGGGGCAAGCTTATCATTGGGAACTAGGTCTGTCATAAGGACAGAAAAGAAGGAATGCTGCCTTGGCTCAAGTCCTACACATGGGGAAACAATAGTGCAACACTAATCATGCCCCAAGAGTAATAGTAGCTGGGATACATAGTTACATTGAAAAATTATCAAGGCAGTATTACCTTGCCTTTAACTATCAAGTAGGCCACAATAGAATGGCAAAGTTGGGCCAGGGAAAGTCAAGCTACCTTGTGGTATGGTTATGGTCAGAAGAGGCCAAACATTACATGAAGGTATATTAGTGAGTGACAGGCTAAGGGCCCTGCTGGGTCTTACAGCTGCCCACAGATGGTCCCCATTATCCTGAGAGGGGAGGCAGCTTTAGTTCAGATGACCTCCTTCCCTTAGGTGACAGAGGCTAGTTGGAAAACACCCTTCTATATTTTAGTGGAGGTTCCTACTTTAACATCACACCTTGGCTATCTCTCTCTCCTTTTTCATGCTATGCTCTCTCTCCCTCTCTCATGCCATGTTTGTAAGGTTACTTTTGCTAAGTGCCATCTGTTAGCATAGGTTGAAGGTATGTATAAAAACTGTTGCGATATACTACAGACTGCCTTACAATTTATCTTTCTTACCATATAGTCTCATCCCTAGTTACTTCCACTACCACTATAACATAATGGCATTGGCCAATATGATGCAACTGTTAGATTATTATTACCCCATTTTGTACTTTTTATGGCAGAAGTGATCTTGGATTGGAGATCAAAAAATATAACATTTAATGGATGATGCCCTGTTATTATTATCAGCTTTTAAGTGCCCTATATTTGACCCCAGGGCCAATAGTATAGGGCTATGCTGGGATATTGCTAGTGTAGAGAAATGGTAGGTAACCAGAGAAGCATTGGGGAGAACAGCACAATATTGCCCAAAAGGCAAGGTGGTTCAGATGGCTGCACTATGGTACAGTGTAGTGTGGTGGAGGAGTATAGGATGTAGTCCACCATGACTCCCCATCCTAACATCACACGTTGTCCCCCACCTTTGCACTCTACTGGGCCAAGCTAAGCAATGTCAGTATCCTAAGGGTATAGAAAAGGAGCCAGGGACAGTCCTGACCAATCCTCTCTCATCAGTATTCATTACTTTTACTTATTCCACTTTACCTTGTTTTCATGGCACCCTGTGCCCCTCTATTTACCACCCATTTTCTAGTCCTCTAGCTTGCAACTATCTGACCCTCCCCCATAGGTGTGCCCATCATGAATAAAGCTCAGCCTGACACACAATGTTACATTCACCTGCACCATTATACCCCTTTTTTAAATTTACCACTATAGGCAGGTGGAGCTGGAACCCCCTGGAGCCTGTACATCTTTGCACACCTCTAAAGTGGCATAGCTGGTGACTCTTCTGCAAAAATCTATACTGACTGGCCCACTACCCTGAGGCATTTTGTTCACATTCCCAGACACACTTATTCCTAGAGATTAAATGCTGGATTGGAATATTATTTATCTGACTGGTCGTCTAAGGTATATATATATATATTAAAAGCCTGATAGTAATTTTCATATTAGCCTATCTGTGGGGTGGACTTGGCGTCCTTTGGGGAATCAATGTCCCTTAGTGTAGGGGATTTTGGCCAACTATCTGTGCCATGATGGGTGCCTCAAGGCTACCCAGGCGTAAGCCTTGATGTGGCAGTTTGGTGGTGGTAGCGGCGTCCTGTCACACCCCTTGGCTAATTTATATTCCCTCAACAGAGCCCCCAGGTTGCTATTAAATAAACGACAGCCATCACCATAGTTATCTATTAAAAAATTACCGACTGTTTCACAATTTAGCTCTTTTAGTGGACAGCATTGGTTTTTGACAAAACTATCTGTCTGTTGATTAACAGTTACGGCCCAACTCACCCTGGCCTGTTTGTTGGCCCCCCCCCTCGTCCATTCCTCACCCAATACATTGACCTGGGTGGCGACGATTATTATTTTCTAGCTTGCGGCCCCAACAATACAACAAAGTTAGTGCGATTACTTTTTTTTTTTTTGGCTGGACGCCCCCTCCCCCGCAGCTTGTCCGCAACTCTTCCTTAAGATACAACGATTTAGTTACGTACAATGGACTCGGGGATACTTTCAGATGGGATTGGGAGCTTGGATTTATGGAAGGGGGCTCTAGGCGATTAGAGGGGCCGGTTACTAATAAATTTACGGAATAAGGTGGAGAGGGGCTCACTTAGCCCCCTGGACGAAGGGATGCAGCAACAGGGCGTCCGCCGCGGGCCGTTGAAGGTAGTCCAGGGCCAGGGTCTGGGTTAGAAAGTCACGGGCCTCGGCGGAGATATCCTCTGGGATGGCTGGGGAGGTGTTGCTACCAATCTTGAACATGGCCTGCATCTCGGTAAAGTTGGGGAAGGGGTGCTCGCCGGTAAGCATCTCAATGACTAGACAGCCTAGGCTCCACACATCAGCTTTGCGGGTGTAGTGCGTCTTCTTGACCACCTCGGGCGCCATCCAAAACACAGAGCCCTTGAGCGACGCGCGGTTGGAGATGAGGGACAGGCGGTCCTCGTCGGGCTCAATCTTTTTGGAGATGCCAAAGTCGGAGATCTTGATGCCGCCCTTGATGTCGACCAAAATGTTGCCACCCTTGATGTCGCGGTGGATAATCTCGCGCTCGTGCAGGTACTGGAGGCCCTTGAGAATCTGCCGCACAAACGAGCGCACCAAAGTCTCCTGCAGGGGGCCGTAGTTGGCCAGCATGGCCGCCACCGACCCGCCGGGCACGTACTCGAGGAAAATGTTGAGGTGTGCGTCGTCCAGCTGCGAGCCTAAGTAGCGTACAATGTGAGGGTGGCGCAGATCCTGCAGAATCTTAATCTCGAACTGCAACGCGTCCAGCATCAGTTTTTTGCGGGCCTCGCTGGGAGAGTCTTCCCGAGGGATCTCGACCTGCTTGACGGCCATGAGTTCGCCGCTGAGGGCATTGAGGCCAAGGTATACGTTGCCGAAGGAACCCATGCCGATGAGGGCACCCTGGATCCATTTAGAGGGGGGCTCCTGGGTCTCGGTGGGGGGTTCGTCCTCAGCGGGCTCGTCGGCGTCCTCGGCGGCGGAGGGTTCCGGATCAGGCTCGGCCGCGAGAACGGGGGCCGGGATCGGGGGGACGGGTACCGTGGGGGCGGGAGCCAGGAAGGAGTGGCGGTGACCGGTTCCGCCAGCGACCAGTTCGACCCCAGCGGGTACGGCCAGGGCCGGGGAGGCCGGTAGGGAGGTCTCGGTGCTGGGCGTGGTGGGAGGCCGGGTCGCCGGGCCAGGAGCGTCGCCCCCGCTGGGGGAGGGGAGGGTCACAGGGGGCTGTGGGGTGGGCGGTTTGGCCGGGGGGGCGGGGGCGGGGCGTTGGTCCTCGACGGTGGCGCGGGCCCGCCGTATTCCGGCCCCGGGGAGAAAACTGGCGATCCCGCGGGCCCGACCACCGGCCTGCTTGTCGGAGATAACGGAGGCCCGGATCATGGAGAAGCGGGCCTTCTCCTCGTTACCGGGGAAGTACTGGGCCAGGTTGGATGAGATGAGCTCGGAGGGAGGCCGCTCGCCAAAGAAATTGGCCACCTTCTTGTGGCTCTGCGGATTGAGCTTGGTGGCGGGCGGGGAAGTGGCCGACGGGGACGGTTCGGGCCGGTCGGCAGGAATCTGTTCGAGGATGCGGATGGTCTCATTGAGGTCACGCCGCCGTCGGCTGTCCTGGCTGTGGTAGGGCTGGTGCTTAATGCGCAGGATAAGCTTCTCACGTTCTAGCCGCGCGGCGTTGGAGCATAGGACAAACAGTTCCTCGTCGGACAGACTCTTAGCCGACCCCTCAACACCTGACACGCTGAAGAGAGAGTAGCGGTCGAGGTCGGTGGCAATCTGGAAGCTAGCCAGGATGCGGGCCAGGATGGTCCGGCCGTCGGGGGCGTCCGTCACATCGACCAGCCGGGTTTCATTGGCGCCGCTCACCACACGCACGCAGCGTCGCTGGCCGTGCGGGCGGCGCAGGGACAGCGAGTCGGCCAGGTGCGAAATGTCGCTGTCCGCGGTGGTGCCAAAGAACTCGGAGAGCTGCGAGCGCAGACTGTCCAGGGTGATGTCGGGCGGGTCGTGGGGACGGGGCCGGTGGGAGCGGCGGCCGCCCTTGGCGGGGACCGGGACGCCACCCAAGAGTGCGGCCTGGAGGGTTTCAGCGGCACGGTTAGTGGCAGGCTCGCCGCGCGGAGCGTCAGCCAGTAGGGACGACATGGGCCGGGGCCGGCGCTTCGACAGGAGGGGGGCCACGCTGGATAGCGTGGTGGTGGACGCGGTCGACGGGGGCGGAGGGTGGGCCGGACTGCCTGGAGCGGAGCCGGCCGGGCCCAGACGTGGCGAAGCAGCGTGCGGGGTGGGCGGGGCGAGGTGGCGCGGAGAGGCCGGGACGGAGGCGGCCGAATCGGGCCGTGCGGGGTGCTCAGCGGCCAGCGGAAGGGAGACGGCGGAGCCCCCCGGGGGAAGATGGTGCGGCGACGAGGCGGTGGGTGAGGCCGAGTGGTCGGCGGTGAGCGGGAGTGAGCTGGACGAGCCGCTGGGGACGGGGTCGACGGGGTCGGGGTCGCGGTGAGACTGGCACTGGCGCTGAAAATTTTTTATGGCCACCGACAGGCGGATACGCTCGCCAACCTTGGTGATACTGAGCTGACGCAGCAGCCGGTAGTCAAGCTCGAAGAGAAGGTCACCGGTGATGTTGTTATCGGCAAACACCTGGGCGTACTGGCTGAGGTGGTTGTCGTGCAACCAGCGGGTCACTGCGGCCTCGTCCCAGCGGCTGACCTGGGCCAGTGAGTACCGCGGCCGCAACTCAGGCGACGAGGCGGACGAGGTGAAGGAATAACTGTGCTTCAGCGGGGAGGAGGCCATGGAGGCGGGGCGGTCGGGATAGCGGATGAAGGGGAGGGAATGGGATGGGCGAGATGATGAGGCGGAAGGAACGAGGTGGGCTGGGAAGGTGTGAGGGGTGGTGCGAGGGGAGGAGTGGCACGAATCCACTGGGCCTGGAAGCTAGAGGGCCAAACGAGGTCAGGATTACGGCCTAATAGGTTTCGAAGGGACGGAGGCGTCTTTGGGAACGAAGAGTTCAGTCGGTTCAGAGTCCGGCGGGAGCCCTGGGGCGACACCCTGACTGGGCGCAAGAGCGTGGGTGGTCACGGCGAGGAGGAGAGAAGCCAAGGTACGGCGGCGTAGGCCTGAGTGACGGCAGGTAGAGGGTGGGGTCGGCGTGTCTGTCGGGGTAGTGGAGAGAGGGAGGGGGAGGGTCGGCACAGGTTGGTGGGAAAGTGAGGCGCAGCGTTACAGGGCCATTGTGGGACAGAGTGCAAAAAACACATCCATCGACCACCTTGGGATACAGCCCATCGTCCAAGCATCCTCTGCCCCCTCCAGCCGATGGCCAACACCCTCTACCCCCTCCGAGCCACATTGTATCCCCTCGAAATACACAAGCGAGCCCGGGTGGGGTCCTCACGGTTAGGGCCGGGGAGGCGCGTAGTATCAACCCAGCAGCCCCTTCCCGCCCCCTGCATATTGTTTGAAACCGGCCACTGTGTCCAGACGTCCACGCTCGGTCCCCGGCCGAAACGGTGGGCCGAGTAGACTGGGCATTGCCCACCGAAGGTTTAGGACGGCTGAGACTTCGCCCAGGCCCCCCAGCTCTCTCGGCCGTCGGAACTCGGCGGACGGCGGCCCACTCGCCAGGCCTGACAATGGCACCTCCTGTCCAACCACCTTGCATCCTATTTACTTTCCCAATTAGGCAGTTTCCCCACGATCCCTGTCACTTTGCCACTTTCTTCCCGCACTGACCCTCCGGTTGATTCCGCAACCGTGACGTCGTTGGGCCGCACGGATCACATCCTTCCTTGCACGGCCGAGCCCCTCCCTGCTTGATACCGGTCCGATGCCGGCCTCCATTGACCCCACTACGACTTGCACCACGCCTGGCCGGGTCCAGCCCCGACCTTCGCATCGCTAATCTTAGGCTCGCTCATCCCGCGCTCGCTCGTTCCCCGCCCCTTTCCCCGGCTCCACCTAACCTACTGACTTTATACTCCCGACGCCGCCGCGTTCCGCCACTAACCCCCTACCTGCAGGGTCGCCCGCTACTTTCACCGACCCAACGCCGCATTCGTTTTGACCGATGCCTCCGAATCCCCCGCCCTTGGGCGCGGAACCCTCTTACCCGTCCAAATCTGAGCACCAACCACCCCGCAATCCGTCTTCCGAAGCCCTCGAGGTTGATCTGGGCCCCGGCGCGTTGTACAACTGGCAGCACGGGGGCCCGTCCGTCACGGCCCCCCACCCGGCCGCCCACGCAGCCCGTGACAGCCCCTCCAGTCCCGAAAGTGAGATGGATTCACCGGCCCGTCGGCGTCGCCGCCGCCACCGCCCGCGGGCCGGACCCCGGTGGCGCCGCCCCTTCTTCACCGGCAACTCGTCGTTCAGTATTTCCCTGGCGCTAGGCGACCAAGGCCCCTGGCGCCGGATCCGCTACTACTATCGCGAGTACCTCGCCGAGTTGCTAGGTACCTACGTCATGGTGCTCCTCGGCCTGGGGGTTATTTTCACCTCGGCCCTCAATGCGGACGCCAAATACCAGGCCTGGGTCCTGATCTCCCTGGCCTGGGCCTTTGCCATCATGACGGGGCTCTTCATTTCCCAGGGCGTGTCCGGCGGCCATTTAAATCCGGCCGTCACCTTGGCCTTCGCCGTGTGGCGTAAGTTCCCCTGGCGCAAGGTTCCCGGATACTGGTTTGCCCAGCTACTGGGTGCCTTTACGGCCGCCGGTACGCTCCACCTCCTCTTTCTACAGTCGCTGAACGCCTACTCCGGGTCTCGCCGTGACGTGACGGGCCCCTACGCCACCGCCGGCCTATTTGTCACCTTCCCCATCGACGTAATCAACATCGGCACGGCCTTCCTGTCCGAAAGCCTGTCCACCGCCATCCTGGTCATTGTCGTGTTTGGCGTCACGGACCGCCACAACGTCCCACCCGTCGGCTGGGGCCCGCTCGCCCTGGGACTCACTGTTGCGGGCCTCCTCATGTCCTTGGCCTTCCAGGCAGGCGGCGCCCTCAACCCGGCCCGTGACCTAGGTCCCCGGCTCTACCTGCTGGCCGCCGGCTACGGCGTCGAGACGTTCCAAGCCCACAGTCACTACTTTTACGTGCCCGTCGTCGCCCCTTGTGTTGGTGCCGTCATTGGCGGGTTCGTATACGATCTCCTCATCATTTCTTCCCTACGCAAGGTCATTTAGAGGCGCGGTGACATGGTATAAATCGTTCGGAAATTGCCCAACGTTTGTAATATACTTCGCGTCCATATAAAACATTTACCATTGCTGTATACTACCTGCCAAGTCCGCTACGGCTCTCCTTATTAACAGATGCTTGAAGGACGGTGTCACATGGAAGTTAGGCGGGGGTTCGGATACCTTGGCACCACTTCGACATCTCCAACGTGGAAAAAATGTCAATCTTTGCGGCCAAGGGTTAATGGTTCTCTAAACGGTGTACTTTCGCAATGGGGTCATGCCAGAGCGGCGCTGGCGGCAGCGATACAAGCACGACGGAAACGTACCTGCCCGAACTGGCGCATACCAAATTCATAGGCGTATTATTATGGGGAGGCCGTCGTGGGCGCTATATCGGCGCTTCACGCATTGGTTCCCAGGCCTGGGACGGCGACTTGCGATGCGGGTCGCACACTATGAATTACAGAAGTCTTGTCGATCGGGACAACAACGCCCAGGTTTAACAGGTCGCGGCCAGTGAAGCCCCTTCGTCGAAACTTGAGTATACTGCGGGCCTAACGGGCTTGAGTTGGTGCTGAACGACTTTGGAGCCCCTGATGCCGGCGACAGGGGTTCGCCGGTGCGTTGTACACGTTGGCCCAAATCACGTCACCGATTTCGACGGCATGCCATTGAAAGACGCTGGCCTCCATGAAGACTTACAGGACATTGGTCACACCATTATGCCCGAGGATGGCGCTGATCCTTGGTGGGTTTTCACCATTAACGGAGTTCTGTGTCCCCGGGTACCTGTGCAACGTGATACGCGTAACGTTAATTAGAAGCGGGGCAGGTCCAGTTCGGCCATGTATCAGTCCTGGGGAGCGTTGCCTTTGATAAAGGCGGGGCCCTGCCCGCACCGAGTGAAATTATGCGGTCCAATGGGCCACCAATCCCTAAAACATTATCGGAAACGCTACTGACTGCGTGGACGCGGGCTAGCCACTTGACGAGCGTGGCGTGATAAGGGAGTGTAGAAGGCTCAGTGTGACGGTAGGTTGTACGATTTTGCCTTGTAGTCCGTATCCGTCACTAAACAGAGGGGGCTCCCAAATGGGCAGGAAAGTAAAGGGTCGGAAACAACGACCAGGTGGATGCGGAACGCGCGATTAGGCATACGGGTGGTTGAAAAAGGTGGCCGTAAGGAGCAAGCGTGGGTGTCCGTTATGGTACACGCACGGGAGCGGTTTATAAAAAAGGGGGCCTGGAGCCATCGGCAGAGTATGGGATATCTCATATGGACATTTGGAAATACATTTGAATCAGTTAAACACGAACGTGCTGTTTATTGTCCACAATTTTTCAAGACAAGATGGCAAAGACGCACGTTAAATAAGGCTCGGGTTGCGAGGAGGGGCAGGGGTTGTTAAGGCCATGTCGGCGGGGCGTTGGATGGTATGCGCAACAGGGCACCTTTCAACGTTACGGCTTAGATCTATGGGCACAGCCAGATCGCAGGTCACCATGCCCGTTTCGGAAAGCACAGAAACAGCGCCAAAGTTTGGTAACGGATCATAGCTGGTGTGTATTGCTTTAAGCCGGTGTCTAAGGGAAAGGGACTGTCTAATATTATTCACGTCATATCGGCCCTCCCTCCTCCTGCGTTACGGTCGCCCCTTCGCTACCCGTGTTTAGGATGCACACGCGCTACGCTGATAAGCCTTTCATGGCCACATCTAAATAAAGGCTAACGTTCCCGAACGCTGCCATCGGCCTGGCCAAAGTAGGCCCGGGCAGCCATTCCGCAAAACAGACCGACCTCCACCACGCCAGGCAGCTGGATCAGTCGCTCAAACAGCACCTGCGGGGCGGAGATACGACCAAAGTCCACGTCCAAGACAAAGTTGCCGTTGTCGGTCACGACAGGGCCGGCCTTGCGCTGGGCCATCCGCAGAGTAGGTTGCGGGGTTGGGGCGGTAAAGAGGCCAGGGCCGCTACCTGGTGTGATGGCCGCAATTTGGCGCTGGACGGTGGCGTAGGCGAAGGGCACCACCTCGACGGGTACGCCCTGGGTCCACTGGGGGGGGGAGATCAAAGGTGGGTGGAGCGGAAGAGTAGACGGCGGTCAATGGAGGCTGTATGCAAGGTGTCCCAGCGTTCTACGACGGGCGTGTGTATCCGCCGACTTACCTGTTGGCCGAGTTGAGTGGAGTCCTTACGGTGGTCTGTGGGTGTAGCGGGGGCCATCGATGGGTGCAGGAGTAGGTGAGTAAGGTGGACGGGTGCCCCGTGATCCCATCGTGAACGGGGTAGCCCAACACTGAGCCCGGAACCCAAAGCAATCGCTGCTTGAGACTTACCGGCAATCAGGATGAAAGTGTCGGAGGCGGCAGCCACGACCTTCTCGCGCAGCTGTGCAGCCCCGCCTCCCTTGATGGCGTTGAGCTGGGCGTCGACCTGGGGGCCAAGATAGGAACAAGGATCGCAAACGGTTAATCACTGGGTCAGCGGCGGACCAGGGGCCGTCGGGGTTAGTCGAACCGACAATGAGCAAAAGTCCAGGGCGTGGCACTCAGCCAGGAGGGACCAGAAACCTACTTCGTCGGCGCCGTCGATGGTCAGGTCAACCCTGGGAAACTCGTCTAGGTCGCCGACCCGGAACCCAAGCTCGACAAGGAGCTGGCGACTCTGGAAACTGGTGGGCACGCAGACCAGGTCAGGGTGGAGGCGCTCGCGGATCGCGGCTAGGCGGTGGACGGCATACACAATGGTAGAGCCGCTACCGACGCCCAAAACTCGGACGGCCGGAGTAACGTGGTTGTCGACGGCCCGGTGGGCGGCGAGCTCCTTGGCCTGCTCGACAAGGTCCGGCGGGGACGAAGGTGACATGGCTGAGTAGCTCAAGAGGACGAAGGGCTGGGGTAATCAAGAAGACAAGTAATGGATAGGGAATGCGACAGGTGCTGGGAGCGAGGGACCAGTTAATAAAGGGAGGGGGTGAAAGCGGAGGTGAGTTGCATATGACTCAGCAGCGCACGCCTCGATGCTTACGAGGCCAACTCCCCTCGCGAGGGTTACGTCGCCCGACGGACTGGCTCAACAGGCGGTGGAGTGTGAAAATGGGCCACGGCGAATTTTGAAACCAGGGCTCTAACCTGAGGCGCCTGAGCAACGCCTACGCTGCACCTGCCCTGGGTGAGATGTGTGAGCTGTTAAGGCACATGCGGCTCGACAGGTCAAGCTGGCACGCGGAGCAGAGTCCTGGCCAGGTCGCCGTCACAAATTGCTCGGCCTACCGTATGCGTGGATTCAAATATATAGGTATATATTTATTCTTCGTCCGATTCGCCCTGCTTTGCGCTCCACTCTGTGCTTAATCCCTCCCCGCTACCTCATCACTGGCCCGCCATCATGAGCACCAAACGGTAAACTATGCGGGCCCCCCATCCGATGCCATCCCCCCTACTACTCCTCCGACTTAGAACTAACCGCCCACGATCTCACCCGCCCTTCAACCCTTCCCTCAATCTATCCAGTAAACCGGGGTCAGACTTCATCTGCAAGGTGCGCTACACCAACGCTTTGCCTGAGCTCCCCTTTCCACCCAAATTACTGACGGCCAGCACCGATGATTACCACCAGGACCTGTGTCGGCACCGCACCGTGAGCTTAGCAGAGCGCCTGCCATTCCCGCTTTACGCCGACGCGGACTTGGGCATGCCCCTCGACCTCATTCTACTCAACGCCTTCGACGACAGCCACAGCCCCACTGGTAGGTATTCCCCCCCCCGGATCGGGTCTACTCTCATCAAGACAGCACACTATTTACACCAACGACCAATACGTCTACTTCGCCTCCCAAACTCCACCGGATCAGCCCCCGTCTACGAGCTTGACCCGGCCGACGCCGAACTCCTCACCCCGCCCGTGGCCGAGGGGGCCGCCGCCCGGGCGCGGGCTGGGGCCGTGACATGGCTACGCCGTACTGAGTATATCGCCTCGGACCTGGGCCGGACGAGCTCAAGGACCGCTGCCACCGCCCCGCGTGGACGGACGCCGGCCGTCCCTACCAGCACCGCTGATATATCACGTCGCGGGCAGATCGCCACCATCGACCGGACGTTTGAGTGGGCCGCCGGACTGGGTGCGGAGGGCCTCGACACCTGGCGCCACCCCACTCGGCCGGGCGTGCACGCCGTGGCGTCCTATTCCGTACTGCCCAACACGGCCGCCTGGGAGAGCACCTTCTCCTACTGCACGTTCGATACGGCCCCCGCCGTCGAGACCACCCAGGACGCCGACGATCTGGTCCTGCTCCGTCCCACCCCCAGTGGGACTGAGCCGCAGGGCTACTACATCGCAGCCTACGTTCCCGACGAGGTTAGCGCGACGTCCTTGCGCAAACGCCGCCGCACCGGCGAGTCCGCCGGACCGTCTGATTCCGAGGTAAGGACCCCCGGTGCCATGTTAGGGGCTCATTTAACCCCCCGAGGCCGTCGCTACCCACCCCCCTCTCCTTTCTATCCCTCCCTCCTTTTTTTTGTTAACCAAATGTACTCTATTTGACCACTCTTCTGCTCTCCTCATATTTAGCCCCTCTACTTCCGGCATGGCCGCGACTTCACCTGCGAGAAGCAGGTCTTCCCGGACCTCACCCAGCTGGACTTTGCACTAGGGTCCGACGGGACAGCCCTCTACGTACCGGTATCGTCACGGCTGGCCCTGCGCAAGAAGCGGGCGGCGCGTAGACGTACGTCGGCGTACGGCAGCCTCCGTGACGAGCTCGAAGACGTCATCGCCCCGGCCGCCCTGGAAGTATCCCTTGAACCGAATACGGGGGACGCCGCGTCCTAAAAGGTGACGACAGCGCGTCCACCAGGCGACGTCTCTCTTATGCAAGGTTGTTTATAAAGACCCAGTTACATTCGGCCTTATCTGCATAGATCAACGAGGGGACCCAGGCCATACTTTGCCATGGGAGCACCAGAGAAACGGGAAGGTTGGGATGATATTACGCGCACTGGCGGCCGTAGTCTATTCGTCACGCATTCCCATCGAACCGCCCATCTCGCCCCCAAGGACCTGCCACCTGTTTAGACTACAGACCTCCTTACGGGCTGCCCCTATCACCTTCACTGAAAAGGCAACGGGAGGACAGGCTGGGTTTGGCGGACAGGGGGGGGGGGGCTACCGCCACGGTTGCTGTAGGAAAGCCGTGAGCTGCTGCGCCCCTGCCGGACCGAGGGTCGGTAACCGAGTCGCCCACGCCTACACGACAGGTGAATTACAAGCAGGCGAGGAAGTACGGAACGGTGAGGGGCAGGGGCTGTAAAGCTATTCGCGTACTGACGGCAAGTCCAGTGTAGGCCCTTGACATTGTGAAGCGCGTTGCGAAAGCACGTGTGGAAGTGGACCATTATCCGCTTCATCTTACCTCGGGTGGCGTGTTGGCGATACTGAAAAGACCTGGTGAAGGCAGAAGTACGGGTCCCAAGTAGGCCAGTGCGCGAGATCGGGTGAAGGTTAGCTACGAGACAGAAAGCGTGCGGTGCTGGTGGAGAAGGCGATGGCCTCCTGGCCCGGTACCTGCTCGCCACTTACTTTGCGGCAAGGTGTCCAGGAGCCGGGCGCGCTTTTCGCCCATTTTGGGAATGGTTTGAAGAAGGCGTAATCGACTTTGGCGTGGCAAGCGCTGATCGGGACGCTTCGATCCCCCGCGGGCCTGGGTAAGTCGGAATTCACGACTTAAGGGCGGGTCAAACTGACTGTGCCCGCTCAAGGACTGCATTGTAATAACGTACAAGCGCCGTTAGCCATACAGAAACACTAGTCGCCCGGGAGAGGTGGAATGGCTACCAGGACCGCCCAACATGATCCATTATTGACCCCGAGCGGGTAAACCTACCATCTGGGCTACCGTGCGGGCGGCCTGGAGTGGCGAATAGACGGGCACCACCGGCACGCGGTACCTGCCGAGCGAAGCCGAGGGTTTGGAATTGACAAAGGTTAGAAGCGCAGGGTCGATTGGGACGCAATCAAACGGCCCCAGCCCTTGTCAGGTCGGTCGGTCTAAGCTTACCGGGTGTATAACGTCCATTGGATCTCCGTAAAGCGGTGCGTCGTGGCCGCTGTGCGTTCAACCAGTACTAGTTTCCGCGTGTACTGCGCACAATTCAACACAATCAGCCGAAATTGACGATATAGCGCGTGGGTGGAGGGGGTCACAGTATTTCGCGCACAGCACGTTATAACTCCATTATAGTTCGCACGGGAAAGAGATGGAATGACCCTCCGGGGAACGCAACTGGATTGTGTCGCAATACTTACATGGGTGGCGGCGGCCAATCGTTTTATCCACGCCGCAGGATTGCCCATGACGCACTCCCCTTCGGTCAGAAGCCATACTGCCCAGCTCCGGTAGGGTAACCAGTCGGCATCGCCCAGCTCAGGATCAACGCGAATGTGCACGGCCAGGTCGTCGGGGAGACAGGCGAACTGGGTACGTACCGCGTGGCGCTCGAGTCGTGGGGACATGCGTACGGTCGGGGTCGAGGCCATGGCGGAAATGTATGACTAGGCTAGAAAGCTTACAGGCATTCGAGTCTAAGCCACACGGGGGTTTGGAGAGGGGGGTTACATATAAACGCTACGGCGGTAGAAGGGATAGCGCCGCGCCCTCGGGAGGAAAGACGCGGATTGGGCTGGTCAGAAGGTACGGTAGTCCCCCGGCGGAGTCGGAATCGGGGGCTGTTGCCAAGTTAATGGGTTAGTCAGTGACGGGGGGAGGAAAGGAGACCACACTAAACAGTGCGTGCCATGGAGGCCTGACAGCCAGAGCGATGAGGGGAGCATGGTGCCTCATCAAGGGGCAGGGATTTCCCTGATTATTCTTACTTTAATCCGATCAATATTGAGTGGGCATATTAATGGGTTTATCGTTGCAAAAGACACGAGACGGTGTCGAAATAATATATGTGTGGGCGCTTAGACGTTTGGTAAGAAAGACGCGGGCATTAAATGAGAAGAGGGGGAGGAGATTACCGGGCCAAGGTGTATCACTGCAAAGTGCGTCGACAAAAGTCTCTAGGAAAGAAGACGGACATCAAATACCGGGTTAAGATTAATTACGTTGAAGAAAGAATGGGGGGGGGATATCCCGGCGATAGAGGGATCATGACGGAATCCCACCGGACGCACTCTACGGAATAATGCCAGAGTCCCGGGGTTGCGGCTGCGTGGAGTCCTTGTCGGGGACCTCGTTCAGCGGTTCGGTGGCTGTCCATTCGTCAGGGACAGCCCGGCGGCCCGGGGGGTGGACAATGATCCGGGGTTTGGTCGCATCCAGGGTTTGCGAGGAATGGCGTCGTGCCCCCAGGCTGGCGGGCCCTGTGGTAGGAGACAGGAGGGCGCGCCAGCCCTTGACCGGGCCACGGTCGTGACTATCGTCGTCGTTGTCATGCATCGAGGCCGGGCGTGCCGGTCGGCTGGGGGGCGTTCCACCAGGGCTGCTACGCGGACTGCTGCCGGTCCGCGGTGCCAGTTTACCTAGGAGATACCCGTAGCTGGCCTTCTTGAACACGGATCGGTTGGGCTCGCGCGCGCTAGACCCACCGCTGGACTCGGCGTCGGTAGTGGTCACGGCGGTGGCCAGCGTGGGCCGCTCAGCCGGAACGTCCAAGTCGACGCGCATCGTGGTGTCGGCGTGGGGCCGGTGGGTGATTTGGCTGCGGTGGCGCGGGGCCGGAAAGTGGGGGCTGGGCCGGGCCAGCGGGGCCGGGGTGAGCACGCCACGGGTTTGGAGGAACGAGAGCGCCTGACACCAAATCTCGTGGCGGACCCGGTTGACGGCCTTGAACTTAAGCGTGCGATCTGGGGTGGTGACAATGAACGTGTACGGCGACAGATCATGCTCGTGCGTGACCTGGTAGTCGGCCTGGAGCCGCACGGCGCGCAGGTAGGCACTCTTGGACTTGGCCAGCGGGTGGGAGCGGTCGGCGCCGGGGGCTTTCGTGCTCCAGTGGATGGTTTTGCTGTACGGATGGATCCAGAAGAAGCGCAGGTGGCGACGCTCACGGCCCACTCCGGACGCCCGGGTCGACTTCCACATGAACTCGCCCACCATGGTCTGGGCTACGGCATGGATAATGAGCGGGTTCGCGGTAAGAACCGGGTCGCGGGGCGTCGGCGGCGACGGGGAGGCGTCAAATGGGACCACCTGGCCGCGCGGGGATAGGGTACCGCGGTTGGCCGAGGCGGCTACCAGGCGGGACGGAATGGGAGCCACCACGTGCGGGCTGGTCTGCCCGCTGGGGGCGGGCGACGCGGCCAGTACCTGACCCAGCGACGGAGGTGGCGGCGTGGGCGGCTCGTCCGTGGTGCTGAACGTGACCAGGGCGTCAATGTTATTGACCGAGCCATAGGCGCGCAAGGTACGAGGAAGGGTCGGCAGCGGGGGCGGGCGGCCCGCCCAGTCTTGACTGAGGGCCCTTGCCAATAGGGCCGGTGGGGGTGGGGTGGCTGGTCGCGAGGGTCGCTGCGGTGCGGCCCGCTCATCGCGAGGGCCGCCGAGCGTAGGAGACACTGACGGCTGGCGACGCACCGTGACGGTGGGGAAGTACCCGGCGTCGGGCGCGGCGGAGGCCGAGGACGACCGACAGTAGTGGCAGCCAGTGGGTACCAGCGGTGGCGGGGGGGTCCGGCCGAATGTCGGCGAGTCGCCACCCGGGCTGGCCACACGGACAGGGGGCGCCGGGGGCTCATCGACCTCAATCTCGTCAGGTACAAAGGGCATGTCCAGGGCGGTGGTGTGGGCCAGGGACAGTTTACGGCGTGGAGCCGGGGATGCAAACGCGGGCAATGGGGGTAAGGGTGAGGAAGGTGGCGGTCCACGTAGGGGGGCCGTGACCGGTCCCACTAGGGCCGCTAGTTCCGCCGATTCGGGGCCGTGGCTGGCGTCCACCAGGCGCGGGGGGTCGGCTTGGGTGGCGCGGCTCTCGCGTACGACTGGGTCGGTCCCAAAACCGGCGTCTACGGTCACTGGGGCGCCACGCTGCGTCCCGCGGTCCGATCGAACGAGAGGAGCCGGACCGCAGCTGGCCTCAACGGTCGCGGGCGAAGCTGCCTGTGTACTGGCCTCGGTCACATCGGGTGACTCGGTAGCAGTGGCCACCTCGTGGATCGCTAGAGGTTCGGTGGCGGTAGCCGTATGGTGAACCGTGGGTGGTTCAGTGCCCCAATTGGCCTCCTGCGTCACCGGGGCGTCCCGCTGGGTACAGGCCTCAACCGTTTGGATGGGCGGTACGGCAGTGGCTGCCACTTGAACCTGTTTCAGGTCCGGACCGTAATCGGCGTCCACTGTGGGGGAGCTAGGGACGGCCGTGGGGTCGGTGGCCGTCACGGCCAGCCCGTTGGTAGGGCCCTGCGATACAAGGACGGTCGGTACTGCACCGGTCGCGATGCCGGCCAGGTTGGTCATTGAACCATTGACGACGGTTGGGACGGCCTCTCCTACCCGTTCCGCGGGCGTGGAGTCGGCGGTGGGTTCGAGGTGGGTCGGGGAAGACGAGGGGTCGGATAATGACGGATGGGTAACACTTTGGCCATTTAGAACTGTCGGGGATTGAGGGGCTGGGGGCTCAGCAGTCTGGGCGGACGGGCGCGCGGCCATGGCAAGCGCGTCTACAACGATACCGGAGGACGTGTCGCCCGTCGGTGGGGTCACCGGAGCTGGTTCCTGAATTGGTGGTTGTGCCGTTGCGGTTGAGGGGTGCGGGTTGAGACCCACCTCCGCCTCGCTGGGTCGCCGAGGGGAACCCGAGCCGTGTACCGTGCGGGGTTTCTCGGGAGAATGATCGAGCGGCGTCGGGGGATGATCGGCGGCATGGGAAGTCTGGTTCAGAGCGGAGATCAGCGCCGCGACGCGGGTGCCTTTTCTGGCGTGGGGTGCGGCGCCACCGTCCGTGCCGGTCCTCTGGCCATTATATTCGGCGGTTGACGGCCCGAGGACGGGCCCCGGCGAGGTGGACACGGCGACCAGGCCGCCGTCCTCAGTCTGAGACGGTCCGTCCGTACGCGTCGCCGCGTGACTACGGCCCGAGAATTCATGCTCCCGCTGGGGAGTAGCCAGGATGGGGACCTGATCCAGCTGGGTACACGCGGTTACGGGTGTCGCAACGGTGCGGGCCTCAATGTCGCCGCCGACGACTGTTACCAACCCGCATGTACCATCTACGGCTGCCAATGGGTCACTCTGAGTGCCCTTGTGGCTGGTCCAGGCCGACGCGGTGGTACTCGTTTCCGCGTCCCGCATGAGCAGCCCTTCGGGCCCATGGTTGGCATCGGCGGTGGTGGGCAATTCGCTCTGGCTGGTCTTGTCGTCCACCGGGGTGGGCACGGTGTTGGTCTCGGCGTGGCAGACGATCAAGGCGTCGGGGCCGTGGTTGGCATCAACCGCAGTGGCCACCTCACTCTGCGTCTCCTTGCAATGTTGGCGGACGGGCACCGTATTGGTGGCAGCGTGGTGGAACTGGACGGGCTCCGGGCCGTGGCCGGCATCTACAGCGTCGGGGGCGCTCCGCTGGGTACCCTTACTGTCCGACAGGACGGGCACGGTGCTGGTCTCTACGCTACGGAGTATGACTGGCTCCGGCCCATGGTGGGCGTCAACGCCGGCAGGCGGATCGCATTGAGTGCCCTTGTCCTCCCGTTCCACCGAAGCGGCGACCGGATGGTCTGGCACGATGACCGGGACGGGGTAGGCTTCCATGACTACTTCCGTCTCCGTTTGCACGGCCTGGTCCGTGGCCACCGGTGGGGAACGGCAGCGCGGGCAGGCCATGCCGCGGGCGGCGAGCGGGGATTCCGGGGGGAGCACGGGACGGTCGACCGGTGGGTACAGTGTGAGGGGTGAGCCCTCGGACGGATCGGCCTGGGAAAAGTCCAATCGGAAGGGCGGGGGACGGTCGACGGTAGCCAATATGTCGCTCAGGGCCTGAGGGGCAGGGCCAGCAGTGGCGGCCGGAGAAATGCGGCGCGGGTGGCCCGAGGTTCGGCGACTGCTGCGTGCGGCTCGGAGGCCTGTCCGACGCCGAGAGGCCGGGGGGCGAGGGCGGCGCACGCTCCGGGTGGGGGAAGAGGACGCGGAAGAGGAGCTGGTATCCGTGTTCGATCGGCTCCGGGCCGACCGATAGACCTCCGGAGCACTGTCCTCGGCCGCCGACCCGTCCGTTAGGGGATCCGGAGTCGCGGCCGCGGGTGAACCGGGAGCGGTGGTGCGGGACGGGCGGGCGTGGCGCGGGACGAAACCGCTGTGGCTCACACGACGCGGAGCCATGACATTCTCGTCGTCCTCGGCGTCACGCCAGGCCAGGGCGGTACGCGGGATACCATCCACGGGCGCGACGGACGACTCATGAGCTGGATCGGCAAAGAGGGCCATCTCGCGCTCCATGTCCTCGATCGTCTGCTGGTGCTCCTGGACCAAGCGCTGGAGGTCGGCATTACCCTGGCGCTCGCGGTTGAGCTGGCTGCGCAGTTTCTCGATGCGACGGTGGGCGTTGCTTAGGGACCCCGTGAGGGTCTGGACGTGCATGAGCTGGGGGCCGGCCGAGGGCACGGAAGTAGGGACAAAGTGGCCGCGGCGCGCCGGCGTTACGGGGTCAGCAACATCGCTGTCGTCGCCCAAGCCGGGTGGGGGCATCAGCGACCGGTCGGCCGCCTCCTCGTCGCCCTGATTGGCGGCGGCCCCTTCACCATCGATACCGTCCGGGGTCGGGGATCCGGGCTGGTTATGGCGGCGACCGCCGGCACGCTGGATGCGACCGTCAAGCTCGGCCTTGAGGGCGTTACAGCGCTTGGACATTTCGGCCTTCTCACGCTGCAGTGTGATCTGGCTGCGTCGCACCGAGGCCACCTCGGCCTCGTGGCGGCTGCGGTTGGTGGCCAAGGCGGCGGTGAGCCGTTCCTCGGCGGCGCGCAGGGTTTCGACCGTCTCGTGGACCGTGGCCAGATCAGACTCGAGCGTATCGCGCTCGCGCTGGAGCCGGTTGTTCTGGCGGATGGCATCGGTGAGTTCGTGGTCGCGCTCTTGGGCGGCCACCTGCAGGTCCCACCGGGCCGCCTCGGTGGCTTTGAGCTCCTCGGCGGTCTTGGCGTGGGTCTTGGTCAGGGCGGTGAGACGGGAGTCCAGTTCGAGACGCTCGTTGTTGGCGCGCTCGCACTCGGCGGCCAGGTCGGCGCTGCGGATGGCTAGGGCACGACTGTTAAGCAGGAGCTCATTACCCACGCGGGCAGTGTAGTGCAGCTGGCCGGCCAGACCGACGGTGGGGTCCGGGGGGAGCAAGGCGCGCAGGGCGGCGACCGGGTCGTCTTCGCGGGCCTGGCGCAGGAGGGCGTCCCAGCGCTCGGCACCTCCATCCTTGTGCCGTCCCGAGCCTGGTCGTAGGTGCTCAGCCACCGAACCGAATTCGCTGCGCAACACAAAGGCCTCGTTGACCACGGCATAAAGGTGCGGGGCCAGGACGGGGCGCGGCGGGGTGTCCTCATCGGCAGTGGCGTCCGGGTCGTTAGCCCGACGTTCCACGTCCTCCAACCAGATACGGTTGAGCAGCTCGTCCACGTTCCAGGCGGTAAGCGTGGGGAATCGGGCCTGGGCGTGTAAGGCCTGCTGCAGGCCATCGACCACGGCGTCCTGGGAGATGTAGCCGGGCACCGGGGGAAGCGGGATGGTGTTGTCGTCGTCGGGGTCGTCATCGCTGAGCGGTGCGGCACCGGTGTTAAGGGACAGCCGGCCCGCCGGCGCGCGCCGAACGCCTGACCGCAGAGCCTTACGACTGGCTGACCGGCTCATGGGTTTGCGGATCCGGGGGAGTCCCGGGGGCCCGGGTTCGGGCATATTGCACGAGACGGAGTTTGGAAATACTGGGATTACCGGAGAGTGAGGGGGGAGAAGAGGCGAAGCGGCGGCGGTCGAGGGTTGGACGGAATCGGAGCGCCGCCGGATGGCAGAGGATGGCTCTGGCAGGCAGACGGGATGGGGTGGAAGCGGGCAGAGCGCAGCGGTAATAAGGGGTACGGTAAAGAGGCTAGGCTGAAAGTGGACGGCCCGGGCGGTTTAGAGGTGGGCGCACGAGGGCGAATGGCGAGCAGACTTTGGTGGTGAACGTGGAGAAAAGTGGAGTGAGGGCAAAGTAAGCGAGCGTGGAGTGCGAGTGATCAGGAGTGCGACGGAGGATGGCGGGCCAAGTGGAGATGGACATGGTCTAGCGGGTCGGCGGCCACAAAACCGACGCAGGCGTGTGCGGAGAGTTAAGACCTGCCCCCCCTCCTGTCCAGGCACGAGCCGGCCAAGGTCTCGCGGGCGCACCTTGGTCGTCCACCCTGCAGGCCCGTGGGCCACGGGATAAGCATCAGGACCAAAACAATAATAAGCACCCCCCTCCCCTACAATTATCTCCCCTCCCTCTCCCCTCGCGGTGTGCTGCAAGGTGAGCGGTAGGAGGGGGTGCGGATTGGTTTGGTGTAACCCCTATTCCTTCCACTGTCCGCGTAGCCCAGGTCAAGGCCCGATGGCTTCCCCAGATTCAAGACCGGAAGATACCACCACCGGTATGGCACGATGATTAACCACCTCTCGGCCGGGGACTTATTTCGGGTACCTACCTTCCTCCGCTTGGACGGAGAGCCCACCATTTGGATTCACTGGCGAATAATCGGCCACCGGGTGGAGTCCCCAGTGGGGAGGGGGGGGGCAGCACGGCCTAAGCAGGCCAATTCTCCAGGCCGAACGTGTTAAGTGGAAGCGACGTAGGGTTGGGTGGGTGGGGGGAATTATCATCGGTCTATCGGTCACCATTCGGCCGGCGGTCACATACCTCGGCGAGTATTGACCATGGGAGGAGTAATAATGGGGGGGGGACGCGTAGTACTCGTGATATCGGCCAGTGCCACGGCTATTGGCGATGTTTTAAGAATCACTCTGTATTCTGTTTTAGCCTCTCGACTGAATTGGATCCACTTGGAGCCCGGGCGACTAGGGCAGGTACTGGTCCGGCGGTCGGTGCCGCTAGCCGAAGCGTGGTGGCCCCCTCTCCCCGTAAGCCACGATGTCAAGCGTACTCCACTCGATCCTAGGAAAGGCACGAGGGGGGGGGGGGAGGGTACCAAATGCCCGTGTCCCTTCCGCCTACCTGCTTTGCTTACAAGCACGGTCAACCTGTGGAGCGTGTGGTACGGACGGGAATATTCGTACCCGGCACACCCCTAAATCTGATGCGGAGACGCCCACAAGGCATGCTCCAGGACTCCCCTCCCCCGTCCCTGCAGGAGCTAGGCAAGTGGTAATCCACTCGCCAATTCGTCGTCCTCCACCCGAGTGCAGGCCAACGCTCCCCTTCTCCTTGTCACCGCAAAGGGGCCAGTTCCCCGCCGCAGAATAGCGAGTGAGAGGACGAGTAGTAGGATGTTCGTAAACCACCACACGTTTATTAGAGAATTAAATACGGCAGGGCAAGCATAGCTAGGGCACATCCCACGGGGGCGGGGCGAGATTGGGACGTAGCCAGGGCATGAGGGCGAGATAAAAAACAATGCAGAGAGGGCAGAATTAGAGAGTGATGGCCTCCCTCGCCGTTCGGAAGGGATCGGGGGCCATCGGTAGGTAGACGTAAACACACATACACTAAAACATTAGATGAAGGGACGGCAAATTAAGGGTAAACACAGCACATGACACCTCAACAAACAATCCAGGACGCAAAAGCCGGCAGGAAACGAGGGGACGCTTGCCTACTTCTTAACCGACAGCACGACGGCCAGCACGATAGCAACGATGATGAGGATGACCACGATGAGCAGGATCCACAGCTTCTTCCGTGTCCGCTTGCGGATGGAGATGGCCTTCTCGACCTGCTCGTTGGCGGCGGCCGTGTCGGCGACGGTGTTGCCGACCTGAACCTCAATGTTATCAATGACCTCCTGTTGGGCGTTGACAATCTCGTTGAGGCGGATGAAGAGAGCGTTTAGCTCCAGGGCCTTCTTCTCGATCTGGCGCATCTCCTGCTGACGGGTCTCGACGTCACGCATCACGCGGCGGGCGTCGCCCATACGGCTCGTGTTGAGCAAGGACTCGGTAAAGATCTGGCCAGCGCGCTCATCGTCCAGGGCCTGCTCAATCTCGTCGTCGGTGGCCAGGGGCTTGGCCACTTTGTACTGCCGCTTGAGGCGCTCGCGGGACTTCTTCCAGTACACGTCCTCCAGCTCACGGTAGCGTTCAATCACATCCTGGAAGCGACGGGTGAGGGCAGCCGTGCGACCCTTACGGGCGGCCGTGTCAGGGTCGGCTGGAGGGAGCCGTTGGTTCTCGCCCGTGACTTGCTCCAGGCGGCCCTGGGCTTGGCGGATCAGCTGATCGATCTGACCGCTGACCTGGTCACGCTCCTGACGGCAGCGAGAGATTTGGTCGTCACCGACAGCCTGCAGGGTACGTTGGTTGAGGCGATCGACCTGCTCCACCTGCTGCTGAATGGCTTCAATGTCCTGCTCGACCTCACGGACCTGGATAGTAGGGTGAACGGACGGGGGAACATGGGCCGGTTAGATACCGGGCAAGGGAAGGGGGGGGGGGAATTCGGAAACAGACCGCGATAAGCCTGGTCGTACGGAACCCATCTCTAATTACTTACCATATCTTGGAAGCCAGTAGGGCCGCCGTGGGAGGATACGGCGCCCATCTCCATGGCCTGGGGACTGGCTTGGCGGTAGTCGTCGTCGCGGTTCTGGGCCTCGGCCTACAGGAAAGTGGATGGGAGAAGAGCAGACCGAGTTAGTGACCTGGGATGGCAGGGAGGGGGGCGAATGCAGTGATCAAGGCCGCTGGGACACGGTGGCAGGCTAGTCTGCAGGGCAGCTTACCCGGAACTCGCCCAGACGATCACGGCTCATCTTGGGCTAACCTCGGTAGGTTAGGGGGCGCTGGAGGCGAAGGGCCGAACTTGGAGGCTGAGCGCGCAGGGCAGCAATCTGAGTAATATGGGGGCTGGTTGAGATCGGAAGGTGGGCTGTCTAAACAACCGGCGGAAGGGCCAGATGACAGCGAGGAAGGGGTAGGGGATGGACTTGGCGCCAGTAGGGTAGGTACAAAGGCCGTGACGCAATGCGGACGCGGCCGGATGAACTGCAGGTGAAACTACGGGGCGAAAACGATAACACGGTTAAACGCAAACTCGGAGGGGGGAAGGCGGCGAGCGAGCGTACCCGTGCGAGGGCGGGGCGGCGTCACTAAGTAGGCACGGAGAGGCTCTGATACCAACCAGCAGGCGGAAGCGGCGCGCTGGAGCGGGGAAGGGGCAGGCAGGGAGGGAGACGGAGGGCCGGAGTTATTCAAAGGGGAACGACGGGAGACTCCACCCAGGCCGCGCAGAATGCGAAGGGGCCTGGGGACTATCGACCGAGTGGCCAGCCCACAGCGCGGACGGGCGGGATAGGCATCCACCGGCCGACGCGCGGATCGCTCTCTGCGTCAACGCGTGCTGTACGGCCGGGTGAGTGGGCGGCGGGGAGGGGATCGGCGCCGCGACAGCTTGAGCCTACCGGCCGCGGTCGGCGTAGTGGCCCGACTGAAACCCACTTTGGCACTGTGGCCAATCGTCCAAAGCGGCCCACTTACTTCTGAGACGGAGGCGAGACACGCGGTGGATACGATTAGGGCGTCTGGGTTGTGGGAGGGGCACGTTGGCCAGCTAGGATTTCCGGTCGGGAGGCGGTGGCTATGCAGCAGAGGTGATAATACAAAGGGGCGGTTGCGTTTTAATTTAGGGGCCGCCGGTGGGGGCTCCGGTCGCATTATGTAGGGCCTGGCCTTCGCAACACCCAAGGAACTGGACGGCTGGCCAACAATGGCCACAATCGCAACAATACCCCGACATGCGACAAGTCGCGGCCAGCCGGCTAGCCGATTGTCTCCGGCCGGGAGTTGTACACGCCTAGTCAGTGCAACCAGAAACGGAACTAGAATAACTTCCACAGACCACCCTGCCTAGACACGACGGCTGTGTATCCTTTCATCCCCCCCAGGTTTTTCTGCTTGGATGCCGGTGCAACCGCCCACAAGAGCGAATCGCTGCACTCTCGCGGTGTTGACTATACCCCCCCCCCACAAGCTGATGCGGGCATTCTAAGCCTCCCTCCTAACACACTCGCTCAGTAGGCCGCCGCACGGTGTCAAAGGGACAGTAGGTCGCATGGCATGGGGGGGGGGGGTATGTCGCTCTTCTAGTCCTGCATGGCCAGTGAAACTCCACCCACCGTCCTTGTGGAGACGGGGGGCCCAATCCCCCTTCCCGGCTTTCAAGGGTTATCTTCCTCTTGCACACACGCGCAGTGGCCCTCGCCGCCCTCCACCGACCGGCGGATCCGCAAAGCCCTCCCCCCCCCTTCCCCATGCCATGGCCTGTCCTGTCCTGTCCTCGGTGAACCAGCCCCAACCCTTACGCTTCATTTCCTTTGATCTTTCCCATGGCCACCCGGTCCCCGTTCTCCTTGAATGGCTGTTCGCTGGGCTCGTTCGGCGACGGCTGCCCCGGGTCCACCGAGCGGGCGCGGCGGCCCAGTGCTGCCGACTCACTGCCCTCCCAATTCGCCAGGGCCGACCAAGGCAGCAGGTCATCCTGGGACACCCTCGCTCATGCCGCCGCCACCCACCCACAAACCTTCACCCCGTCACCCGCGGACCCCGCCCAACTCGACCGCACCCAAGCCTATTTCCGCGCCCGCTCCCACCTGCCCTGGTCGACGACTCCCGCCACCCGCCACTCCGCCCCGACGGTACCGCCGCGGGAACCGGCGGCCCGGCGTCCTCCCGTTGACCGCGCCGAGTCACGGGCCAAGTCGCTATCCGGTTGCCACCCTCCACGCAGTCTTACCCGTCGACCGTCGTCCGGGGGTGCCGGTCTGCTCCGCCTGATGCCGGCCACCCTCATCCTACCCCGGCCGCTGTGCCAGGAACCGGCTACCGGGGCCCGATATTACCGCGTCGATACCGCCGTGCTCAACTTGTCCCGCCACCCCGTGCAATTGCGGGTCGTGCCCCGTTACCACGCTGCCGTTGTGTCCGGGGAAAGCCTTACCGTCGCTCCCGGCGGCCTGGCTGACTTGACCTGCGTTCTGGCCTTCGGCGCCAGCTTCTTCACCGTCCGTGGCCCTCACTCGGTCTCTGTCGACCTGGTTGTGGCTGGTCACCCTCGCGCCACTTTGCACCTTCGACTGCTTTGAATCCCCCTTGCCCGTTCCGCAAACCACCTGTACAATAATTTACTCTAACCATCTCCCGAACCGATAGCCTCTCCTTCCCCCTCCCACTTCCATGTCATCTGCATTGTTGCATTGCTCGATACTTATCCGACCGTAAATAGATTATACTGGCTTTATACTTCATTTATTGGTGGCACTGACCAGAAACTAGCCAAAGGCTCCGGCGTTGGTATACACCACCGAGATAAGGCACCGCCCGCCACACCAGCCCGCTCTAAATTTTTTAAGGCTATCCGGTGGCAGCACGACGTATTGGTGTGTGTCTAGGCGCCCTGTTCAATGTCTTCGAGGGCACCCGAGCCCGAGTTTTGATTTAGTTGATGTACATTGTGGCAACTGCGGCTCAGTAGGACCTGGACCACAGACGCGCTCTTGCGAGCGGCGGGCTACTAGAGCATGTCCGCGCCTCCCATGCAACACCGCCAGCGGGGGAAGTGTCCCCAGATGGAACTATCCCTCTCTCATAGCCGTGGTCAGCTGGCGGCCCACAGGCGGGCCCTGGACTACTACTTACCTACATTATAGAATGGTCTGCCCCGACAGGTCAGCCTTCCTCGGAATCACTCTCTACTAAGGGGATGAAATTCGAGTCGACTGTGGAGGAAAGCTCGGCGGTGCCGATGGCGGAGTGATCGAAAGCTTGCTCCGTTGCGGTTTCGTCGGTTTCCAGGCCGTCCAGCACTTCCATGTACCGTCGCGCTTTCGGCGGTGGCGGCGCCACAAGCCTCGCGGTGGGTGGTCGCGGGGTCGGTCGGGCAGCCGGACCCGACGTCGCTCGCGGGGTGCGGGCCGGGACGTGGGTCAATTTGCACTTGGGCCGGGTACACTCACCCGTTTCGTGGAACGCCGGACATTCATACACGTGGCGCTGGGGACAGTCACGGCCCTGCGCGCAGAAGCCGTCGTATGCGAAGGGCCGGCAGATAGGTGCGCTGGCGGCCATCTTGATGTGAAGGTACGGACAGTTATCCCGGTCGCACGCGCCGTGCTGGAAATGGTGGCACAAGGGTATCCGCTCGGGGCTGAGGTCATGGGAAAAGAGGCAGTCTGTATCTGTGCAGGCCCCGCGTAGGAATCGGCTGCAGATGGCTACGCGGGCCGGGTCATGAAGGTAGGGGCAGGCCGATCCAGCGTTGCACCGCCCGAATCGGTTGTAAAACGTACAGTGGCGGGTGGTGAGGCGCCGGTGGGGGGCTCGGGGCGGTCCAAGGGGTCGTCCTAAGAGCGTCTTGCGGATCAGGCTGCGGCGGCTGGTACGGGTAAATTCCCGCTTCTGGAGGTCTGTCGAAGAGGATCCGGCGGTCGGGGTAGTCGTCTGGCGGACCAATTTGTAACCGGTACGGTCGACCGTATAGATCCGGGACCCGACCCGGAGTTCCCGGCGGCGTCCAGCCAGCATTGGTATGGCGGGGCGGGGCGGGGCAGAAGAAGGTCGCCGCCTAGTGGCCAAGGGGTCAGCGAGGGCGGGAAGGTAAAGATCATCGGAAGTGTTAGTCTGTGGTGTTTAATCCTGTGAAGGGGAGGGGATCAGCACTGACGCCTTAGTATGCTCAATAGAGGTATAGAAAAAGGCTCTTACCGGGAGTGGGGGGTATTGATGAGGCGCAGGTTCCGCGAGGGCCGGCGGGTAGAAGCGGTTGTGCCGGTTGCGAGCCGGGGGGTGCGGTTGTCCAGTGTCAGATGCCGGGACGCACGCGGCTGGCACATCGGTGGCCGCGCGTACAAAGCGCCTGCGGGTTGCCGGGGGGCGCTGGGAAAGGGTGTGGTGGTACGGGGGATTGGGCGCGGCACTTGTCGCATGCAGGCCGGGGGTATGGCCGTAACGGTCTGAGTAGACTCGGGCGGTGGTGGGGCAGGCGGGGTGTTGGGCCGCCAGACCAGATTACGCATGGGCCGCGTGGGGGCCGGCGGACGTGGCGAGGGGCGGACAGGTGGCCCAGCGATAGCAGACGGAGGCCGCGCAGCGCTACTTACCCAAACGCGGTGGCGTGTGGGTGGGCGCGCGGGGATATAGTAGACCATGTGAAGCGTGGCCAGGCGTGGCGGGGGAGAATAGGACAATGTGCCGTGAAGAGTGATCCAGGAAAGCAATCCACCGGTGGGCTACGCAGTGATGTCGGCCAAGAAAGAGATAGTCCAATGCAGAGTTGAAGTAAAAAAAGCAAAAACGTGGCGAGAGCGATGAGGGGCATGAAGGCAATGTTTGCAAATGGGGGGGGGGGGGCGCTGGCCCCTTTACCCCCCGCGGCCTTTAGGCTTTTCATTGGCAAGCATCCCGGGAAATACGCAGGGGCTGCGGGTAGCCTACGGCGCCAGGCCGACAGTGGGCGGCAGGGGCTTCGACTGGTGTCCTCGGAATCCTTTGCCATGTAAGCCTTGACAAAGGGATTATACAACTGACACGGCGTCCTCGGACCTAGCTGCCGAGTCGGCCGTTCCAGGGTTAGGCAAGGGCCCCCGTTGGTCTCGACGAGCATAGTCACGTCAAATCGCCTTCAAGTCTGCCTGCGTCCGTGCATGGCTCCTGGCATGGATGGTTTGGGCCGCCAGCTGGTACCATCGCTCAGAGTTGTCCTGGTGGGCCGCGTAGGTACAAAGCAACGGCACTAGTGGCAAGGGTGGCTACTTCACCCCTCACTCCGATCTGCATCGTTGACCCGCAGTGGTTGTCTCCGTCATCTAAGGTCAGGAGACGGTCGATTACTCCTCCACCCACACGCCATTTTCTCCCTCACCTGTTTCCTGGCGGATGGCGTCCGGGCTAATGGTCCGACGCATATGTCCTGTCGTCCCCCCTTAACCCCTCTCCGCCCAACCGAAACCCCCCCCCCCCACCTGCCCATTCCCTGTTAGCCTTACCGCATAAAAGTACACGTCTTTAACCTGCCATCTTCGCGTCACACCACCGACTCGTGCGTAACTCATCACAATCACCCACAATTGCCCTTCCCGCCTGCCCTCCTCTTCTTGCATCCGTCCTGCCCGCCACGCTCATGCAGACCTCTCTCCTCGCCGTCGCCCTGGTGGCCCTGGCCTCCTCGGCTCTCACTAATGCCCGCTTTGCCGCTGTCGCAGACCTTGACCCCGCTTCCCGTTGGCACCTCCCCCTAGGCGGTTCGCTCGACTCGCTGGCCCCGCCACCGCTGGGCAAACCGCTGGGCAAACCGCTGGGCAAGTCCCTCTACTACTGCGGCAACCCGGATGAGGATCTCGTGACCGTCTCTTCCGTCAACCTGACACCCGACCCGCCGCACAAGGGCCAGACCCTGCACATCGAGGCCTCGGGCCTCGTGAAGCAGACGGTGACCAACGGCAGCTACGTTGACGTAACCGTCAAGTACGGCTTTATCAAGCTGCTCACTCGGCGCTTCGACCTATGTGACTACCTGGACCAGGTGGGCCACGCCTGCCCCGTGCCCCCCGGCGTCGTGTCCATCACCAAGGAAGTCGACTTGCCCAAGGAAATCCCCAGAGTAGGTTATGCCCCCCCCCCTTCCACACACGCTGCCCGCCGCGGCCATTCTAGCCCTCCTGCCCAGTGACTAACCCCCGCCCCCATCTTCATTCTTTAACCCTCTCCCACTTCTCCCATCCAGGGGCGCTACACCGTCAATGCCGTGGCCCGCCTGCCCGACGACGGCGACGATACCGGTGCCCAGCTTACTTGCCTGAACGCCCTCGTGCGGTTCTGAGGCCTGCGTGTCCACTGCGCGGTGCGGATACCAACCATCCCTAGCCCTCCCACCTCCTTACTGTAATGTAGTTTCGTTTACTTTTCATCACCACCGCCACCTTCAGCGTGGGTGATCCTGTTATTCCCTATAAACTTATATGAAAGAGCCGATAAGCGTCCCCCCCCCTGGTTGGATCCTGCTAGCCACCCCCCCCCCCCACTATTGGCGAAGCATATGGTATGGGTGGCCTGCCCGCCAAGGATCCGCTGGAAGCGTAATCATAGCCCCTGACTCCGTCCTACCTGCCGCAGTCGCAACCGTCAAATCCGGGCTGCTATGGTCCACCGAATCCTCTCATAGCACATTCCCTACGCTCGAGTAGCATACAGCCCTGTTACCAGGTTTTCACTTTCAGGGCATTTTCTGCCCTTACCACCTCTTCCGACCCATCACTGTGGCGATGTCACCTCGGCCTTTTGTTGAATATTTTCCACTTCCTTTCCCAACGACCTCTGCACCCGCTAGTTTTTGCCCATGACCGTACGTGATTCGACGGCTGTGCCCGTCGAATGGAGAACCCTCGACGCTGACGGCCGGGCCCGCGTTCTAGCCGACGTGGTGCACGTCCTACCGAACACGGTTGGCACTGCTGTGCCGGGGCCCTGGTTCGATTGGTTTAGTACGGTTTTTGCTTCACCAGCGGATCTGCCACCTCTGTCGCTACACCCAGATGCCGCCTGCCGCTTTGTCGATGCATACTTGGCTTTGGCGACCCAAGCTTATGCGTCGGGCCTGGTTAGCGATAGCGTCCCCACCGCTCTCTACGCTGCCACTCATTTCCTTCGGGCCCTCCCGCGTCTGGCCCTACCGCCGGCCGCCGGCGACGACGCCTGGGAAACCACCGCTGTCCGCTACGCCTCCGGCGTGGTATCCCTCGCCACCACTCGCCCGGCCGACTTCAAGGCCCTCGGGGTCGCGGTGCGCGTTGTCATAACGCTGGGCCTGGCCTGGCCCACCCCGACCTTTGACCAGGCCTTACCAGCTGCTTCACTGCTTACCCTGATCCGCCACATTAGCCAGCGTCGCACCCGCGAACTACTGGCCACGGCGGTAGACGCCGGTGCCGTTGCGCACTTCATCAAGGTCATCAGTTCACTGGTTACCGCCGCTAGCCGGCTAGTTGGTCGGTTCCGGGATCGGTGGGTCGGCCTTCCTGCCCTGCCGGCCTTGGTCGACCTGCTCGCTCACTTTACCGCTCTCGCCGACATCTCCGCGTGGCGAACTTGGGGACTCGGTGCGCTACTGGCTACTGCCGTCAACGCCGGGTTGCAGACGCCCGTGGCCGAGCTGGTCCGCACTGGCTTCGCTCCTGGTGCCGGTACCCACGCCGTCTGGCGCGCGGTAATGTCCATTGTGCCCCCTCATTATCCCAGGACCGAGGACGACACGAGAGAAGGGCCCTGGGCCTACTTCCTGCTTCGCCAGGCGGTCCTGACCACCGTCCCCCCACCGCCCGACGAACCATTCCCGCTGATCGACCACCTCTTGACCCTCGACCGTGTGACCAACTACCAGAGTTCTGATGACGCCTACGTTACCCTTCTGGCCGAGCTCGATGGTGCGGGCGTCGGTCCGCTTGAAAATATCCTGGCCGTCGTTCTGGCGTCTTCGGGACCCGCTGGGTGCGCGGCCGCCGACCTTTTGGTTCTGGCCGCGGCCCGGCAGCCGGTGGATCAGGTGCTAGCGACCGTGGACGGTCTGCTCGATGTCGTCGACGCCCTTGGCCCGGCAGCCCCGGCTCTCACTGACCGTCTCGGGACGGTGATACGTTCACACCTCCTTGTCCTGACCCCCTCCGCTGCCGCAGAATACACCGACCGCGTCTATGCGACCCGGTTGCCTGCGCGGTCCACCGCTGCCCTCCTGCGCACTTCTCCCGTCGTACACGACTTGCTACCTTTCGCCTCCCCGCGATTGCACCAGGTAAGTATTCTTTCCCTCCCCCCTTCCCAAAAAATGCTGTCGGCGGGTTAAAGCTCCTCATCATGGAGACCGACTAATGTGCCTCTCCTATCCCACCCATTGGCACATCCCCTTTGATGTCACTCAACCGATTATAGTCAGCGGAGGGCACGGTCAGCTGGCTATTGAGCACGATCCAACGTCTGCTGCGTACTCATCAAGCGTTTCCGTCGGCAGTGGAGCAGTGGGCGGCCCTACGCGTTCCTGCAGCGCACCTAGTTCGTCTCCTGTCCGCTCTTGACCCTTCGACCCACAATGACCCGGCCCAGCGGCGTGCCGTCCTCGCTGTGGTGGCCGAAACACTGTCCACCCTAGACCGGTCACGCGGCAACCCCAGTAAACCTTTACCTCTGAATCCGGTACGTGCCTGGGAGTCGATGGCCTTGCCTCCTACCCTGAGGCCCCCCAATCTCTACAACGCTCCACGATTTCCCTCCTGTTTTACTACTTCCCACCCTTGTCAATATCGGCGGTAACTGCGGGCAGGAACCGGACCTGCGACTAATCCTAACCTTTTTGCTTCCGTTTCCTCCCCCCTAGTCGATCGCCGAAGTTCTAGAAATTATCTTCACCTTGGGTACCTCCACTCTACCCGCGCCGATTGATGCGGTGCTACCGGTAAGCGGTCCTTCAGGTGGCATCTCGTCCTCCCCCCTTTCCGCCGTAAAGACCGCGTCCCTCGCTGGAACTTCCATCCTTAACCCTAACCCCCCCACTTTTTCACCTTGTTTACTACCCCGCCTAATGTTTGCCATTCTCAGGTCATGGCGAGCGTCGAAAAGCTGCTTACTCCACTGCCACCCCTTACCTCTCCGTTTCCTTTTGTCGCTGTCCTGGCTCTAGCTGGGGCCTGCTCGGGTGTCTCCGCCCCAGACCCACCATCTAAGGTCAGTTCACTCCGTTGCAATTGCGCGTCGCGAAAAGGCAGTCGCGACAAGGCCTCACCGTGTACCAGGGTATCCATTACTCGGGCAAACTAACCCGCCCCTCTTTTCTTAAACTCCGTGGGCACCGGCCACACCCTAAAACTCCATTCTTCCTCAATAGGACGCCTTGGGCCGCCACTTGGCAGCCGTTTTCCACGCGGGTGCAGAGACCCACACCTGGGTTGTGGTCCAGGAATGTCTGACCCAGCTGGTAAGGCCAGCCTCTTTGTACCCCCCCCCGCCGACCATACTATGCGATCTATGATCTGGAGACGCGGTCGTTGTTTTTCCTGCCTGCATTCTTAAATCTCCTCCCGCCCTTTGCGGCCCCATATTTCCATTTTATTGATCTGGCACCTCCCCCCTCTCCCCTCGTCACTGGATAACATTCCTCTATCCCCAATTTACAGGTTCACTTTGCCACTAGTGCCGTCCAAGTCGATCTGCTCGAACTGATAATCCCCGACTCGTTGCAGGAAGACCTTATGCGCTACATTGATGCGGGTCCACCCCCTAGCGGAAACGAGGTAAGCCAGTGGTAGACTACAGTAATTTCTGCCATAGGGCGGGACTATACTGGCGCGCACTGCTTTCCTAACTCACCCTCTGCGACTCTGTGTACTGGGCACCCGTCCACTCCCCTATTTTTCAGCCTACCGCCGAAACGTTTTACCAGCGTGCCTTGCACTATTCCATCCACGGGACCGAGACAGTACGGGCAAGTCGGTCGTCGCGGTGCAATCTAATTGAAACGGCCGAGGCACGCGCATCGTGCGCCGCTCCCGCCAACCCAAATTCACATGACGAACTTCGGGACCGGGTGCGCCACTACCTCGTGGGGACCCGTCACGATCCGTCGGCTCACGCCGCTAATTTGGCCGTAGTACAAACCTACCTCAGCCAGCTGCATGGAGACGGGGCTCGGTTCGAGCCGCAGGTTCGGCAAATCCTGACCCAAATTAATGGAACGATGGACGCTCTACTTCACACACAATAGAATGGGCTGCTTACCGTCCTGGTCGACGAGCCACATCCCTACACTGTACTAGAGACGACCTAGCGTTGCAGGTAATGGCTTCTTAAGGTTAAAAGGGCACGGGATGCCCGAGCCTCGGGTCATGCGGGCGGACTAACATGGAACCAACCTACTCTTGCTCCCAAAGGGTTATCATGTGCTGTCATTCTTCGCTCTTTCCTTTTCACACTACGAATGGGAACGATTGTACGGTTGTGCGTCCCGTACATTCTTTGTTCTTCAACAATCGTCAAGGTTATTGGGCACGGCCAAGTGAGCGGTTTCCCGGTGTCAACCACGGATAGCCTGTCTATGTTTAGACCATTTCGTTCAGCCTCGGCTTTTAGCATTGACTTGGAGGGAAAACTCCCACATTGCTTACCGCTGATTAAGGCCCCGTCCATCAATTGCCCCACCTTTCTTTCCCAATACTCCTGATTATCTAACCTTGTACTCCAGTGTAGATCCTTACGGTCCTTTCCCCCCCCCCACTAGGCCCACCTTGCCTCCGACACCAGTCTGGCACCCCCTCCTTCACAATTAAATACACTACGCTAAATTTAGTACCAATGAGCATACCATTCTACGCTGACCGCCCGGTCTTCGCCATTCCCCGTAAAGGTTGTCTCGGCAGATATCTAACGTGAAGCTTTATATACATTGTGAGCGTTCGTAATCGACGGTCCATGCACCACCGCCCTATATCCTTCCAATAAGTTGTAAGCGAACCCTACGACTGCGACCCACAGCTGGTTCGCGTCGCATCAAAGTCAATCTCCCGACTGCCGGATAGTCCCCGCCGGCTGGAGTAGATCAGTGGCGCCGTGCGGAGGGCCGGAACAGTGTCCTCTAACCGGGCCACTAGAAACGCCAGGTCCCGGGCTAAGGTGCCCAGAGGGGGGAGTTTGTCCGGTGCGGCTGATAGGTCCACGGCCAACAGCGTCTCACGCCGGTCGTGGGGGTCACCGCCGGCCGCACGCAGCCGACTCACCCACTTGGCTGCCTGCCAGTAATTCCCATCCAGGGTGGCGTGGCACAGAATGTGGGGGAGTAAACGACGCGGGGCGACACGATCGTAGGGTGCGTAGCTTATTAGGTACTGGAATATGGTCGTATCGGTAGTCGGGTCCCCGAGCTCGTCTCGGTCGGCGGCCGGGGCGTCGTCCGTCATAAGGGCATTAAGTGGGTCGGTGGCGGGCGCGTGCAGCACCGCAGCCCGGAAGAATTGGGGCTTGAGATTTAAGGCGGCGGCGGCCGTGAGCCCCTCGTCGGGACTGAGGGTCAGGACGGCGGTCCGGTGCGCCGAGGTGTAGCGCCGTTTCACCAGGGCGTTGGCCACCGCCAACAGGTCGTAGGCTCCGGATTTGCGCTGCAGGAGTCGCCCGTAAACCTCATGCCAGGCCCGGCCGTTGGCGCAGCCCCCACGTACGTGGGCCACCGCGACGACGAACCCGCGGTCGAGTAGCGGCCGCCAGTGCGGAGCGTAGCCCGCGTGATCAGCCTCTCCACGGACGCCGTCGACCAAAATAACGGCAGGGTTGGACCCGTCGCGGTGCATTCGGTCCGCGCGATAGACGAGAGTGACGGGGATCTTGACATAGCGCGGCGGGGCGAGGTAGAGGGGGTCACGCACGTGGGGCAGGTCGACAGCCAGGCGTTCAACGGTGTAAAGGTGGGCCCCGTCGTCGGCGTCCGGCTCGGACCGTTCCTCCGAGGGAAACATGGGGCGCCGGGCCTGGCGATCCAGGTCGTACTCATAGGTGACGACAGGGCTTTGTGGCCCCTCCGCGGTGAACCGGAGCCGGTTGCTGTGGTAGCCCTGCGCGGTGGGCGAGACGGCGACTCGAGTGGTTCCGGCGGGGATAGGTACCCTGTGCGCCGCAGCGTCAGGCCCCACCGTCCCGGTGAAGCGCGCCGGGCGGCCCGGGACGACATCGATGCCGCACAGCACGCGCAGACTAACCTGACCCCGGGCACGTTCCACCAGCGCGAGGTGATGGGCGAAGGGCACGACCTGCTCGACCAAGGTCTGCGAGTCGTAAGGTCGCAGCGGCCGCCAGGCCGCACACCCAAACTCCGGGCCAACCACAGGGCAATAAAACACCTGGCCATTGATACGGGGCTCGTCGCCCTGACGATTGCCGAGGATCACAAAGTGAGGACCCTGGTGCTCGACCGTGTACCGCAGTCGGTGGGTGAAGGGCTGTATCCGGGTGGGTGCGGCCCCGCGGGCCACCGCGGGGGCGGGTATAAAGTGACATTCGCTGCGGGTAGGTTCCCAGAGGTCGATAAACACATAGGCCCCGCTGGCGCTGACCCGGACGCTGAGCGTGACTTCGGGACGGTGGTTCTCCAGGATGGGCATATCCTGCTGCAACCGGGTACCTAGGGTGTGGCGGTAGACTTGACCAGGCCGCTTACCAGTGGTGGGCGTGCAATAGAGCAAGGTGCGGGCGTCGGCCCAGGCCAGAGTGGGGGCGACGTTGTGTACCACGTCCCTTGGTGATACTGTGCGGGACCGGATGTGGTAAAAGTAGAGTGATAGCTTGTCAGCGCCCGTGGTGGCGATCACGAAGGCCAGCCACCGGTGGTCGGGGCTAACGGCCACCCGGTGGATGGCGGCACAGGAGAAACGAGGTTCATTCAGATCGAGCACAACCCTTTCGTCGTTCTGCCGGCCGGCCGGTCGTCGGATATAGACCGGGTGGGTCAGGCCTGGTCGCCGCCGCCAACCGTAGAGGTAGGATGTATCCATAGGCCCGTCAGCCCGGTCCAAAGTGAGCTGGCCGGCCGCCGCACTGGTGGCGAGGGTCCCGCACCCGTCCAAAAGCTCCTTGTAAATGGTCTCCTCGAGGTCCTGCTGAGGAAGCAGGCTGGCCTCCATGTAGGCGGTCTCGGCCCCGAGGTGGGCCATGATTTTCGGGTTCCGGCGCGGGGATGCGTCCTGCAGCCAGGCGTACTGATCAACGTAGGCATGGCCGTGGTAGTGGCGGGTGAAGGGAACGCACTCTGTCACAGGCGGGTCGGGCATGTCGATGGTGCTTGGGGCAGGCGAGGGGAAAGCCATAGCCAACAGGGGTGCGGTATCGACCAAGCACTCAGGCTGGCCGAAGAGTGGTCTGTGTCTGGGCCGTTGAATATCAAGCACACAGGGCCAGGCAAGTCACAGTGGCGGGAAGCACTCGAGTATTTGGAAGCGAGGGAGGGAAATAGTGGGCCAGTCCGGCGGACGACGGGTATGAGGTGGCGAATGGGCAGGTCGCAATGAGTGGAAAGGGGGAAAACTTCCTTCAGGGCAAATGACGAATATGAGTATAAGAGGTGAGAACCAAGACCCGGACAGCTGGAAAGAGAGGTCAAGGCTCCCAACGACCGTATCCTTGTTTCCATGTATCTGGACGAGCACCTGTAGGTAGGGTCACCGGGCCGTCGTACTACGTTGGGCAGCTGCCCCACCGTAGAGCTGGTCACCCGAGTTGGCCGTGGCGGCCAAGCGGGGAGAGGACTTTGGAACGCCTGGGCATCGCACCTTCCAATTCTATTCCTCCTGCCTTCTTCCAAGACAAAGACCCTGGGGGGATCGACGAGGGGGGGTGGAATGGCGAATGGCGCGTCTCTCCTTCGCGACGGTGTGCTGTGGCCATGTACGCCACGGGATGGTGTTTCCAAGTCCGTCGGGTGGTGGGAGAGCCTCATTTAGCCACAGATGTATCCTTCGCCACAAATGCGGAAGGGACGATGGTGTGAACCACATACGCCACCTGTTTCCGATCAGTGAGCCTCCTGTCGCGCCCGAAAGAACAGATTTTTCCAATCTACATTCTCTGTGAGAATACCTACCAAATGAAGAGGGCCAAGCGAAATAGGGATGGGGATAAACCTGCCAGCACCGTTAGCTGTCTGCGAGAGTGGCAACGATGGCGAGGATCGCCCAAGGTTGTGGATCGTTTTCGCGGTCCCTATCTTTGTTGGAATACGACGGCCGATCCTTCTGGCATAAGCCGCTAGGGGGACGGGGTCGACGTAGTGGGCAGCGTCTCACCGCCATACCCCTAGCTGTGGCGAGATGTTGGCAATGTTATGCTATACTATCTACTAGCAACATTTCAGACGCGATAACCGTTCATATACGGGTTTCACGCACTACTTGGCAACGTAGTTAAATGGTACGTGGTCCCTTATTGAAGACTAGAACTCGGGGGTCAGAACCATCAAGGAAGGCCAGGAGCTGGTACTCGATTGTGTGGTGTAGTCGATAATATTTATTCGCAGATCGGCGATCAGGTGCCTTTTAAATTGCGAACAAAAATTAGAATTATTCGAGGGGCTGGTTGGCCCGTTGCCAACGCAGGTGTAGAGCAGGGCCGTAGTCAGGGGTGGCCGTCAAGAGATGTATCCGGCAGCAAAGACGTTACTAGGAAGGGGGATTGGTGTGGATAGTGGCGGATATGAAGAAATTTCGCTCAGACAAGGGGCTCCCATTCGACTGGCGTAATCAAGTGGACTAGTTGGAGTATGTAGATAAACTGGCGATACAATATACCAAGTAAAAAAGAGCAATGTGCCCAAGCGATGATTGGTTAGTCTGATGAGGTGGGGCCCTGTTGGATAGCTACCGGTCCGGGCCCGCGTTGTGTTCAGACTGGACGGTAAAGTGCTCCCAATTGGGCGTGCCTGAAAAGCATGAGGTTTGTGCTTCGGACGCGACCTGTTCCGCGGACGTCTTGGCCATATTCTGGGATCGCTGATTTGGATGAGCATAGTCCTGAGGTTTTTCAATATCGGCAAGGAACGGTCTAACCCCGACGCGACTAAACTAAGGAGCCGGTACGACATGGGGGTCTGCGCATCGAAGAGCGTCGAGAAGGTGGGGAGGAGAGTGTAGTTGACACGGTTCTTATCCACCCAGTCGGATAACATCTATACCTCGACTACTACCCCGATACCGTCGCGTTGTGAGGTTGACGGGCACAAGAGAATCGCCCTTCTTCTTTGTTACCATCTGTCATGGGTGTAAACATGAGACCCCAGGCTGAAATCAATGTGTGGATATAGAGAGCGTCGCCTGCAACCTCAATTCGGAATGGTTAAAACAATAACAATCACGACAGTTCCAACAGAGGGTGGGCGGGCTGTAATAGTAGGAGAAACAGTTGGCCAAATGAACCGTTCAAAAGGTGAAGATTAGATCGCTTTGATAGACCAATAACCGCGGCGCGGTTCAGCCCGGTCAATACCGCCGATTGGATAGCTCAGACCCTGACCAGGTCATTACAGTGACCAGATAACTCTAGTGAAAGCATGCTGCTAACTTTAAACCAGCGTTCCTCGCCTTAGAGGCTAGTGTCCAAGTGGTGGTGGTGGGGGGGAAGAGACAGCGAAGACAAGTACGAGATCACCAATTAGTTTATTGGATAAAACATTCATCTAGTTTTAAGAACGAGTTGGATGGGGGGGGGTCATTCGTGGGCCCAAGGAGCCCGACGGGCCGGGATGTTATACAAAGAAGGTGGGGGTCCCGGCGGTCTTCAAACCACCACGACGCAAAGGCGATCGGCCTCGGCGCCATCGGGGGGATGCAACGGTTCGGCGGCGCCAGGCCAGCCACTGGCGCAGGTAGAAACCAGGTACAATCACGACGGTGGCCCGGGCGAGCTGTGCGGGAATCGGCAGAGCCAGCTGGGCTGCTCGCCGCTGGTAAGGCAAGAGGGGCAAGTCTGGAGGCTGAGGGCCGACGCGGCCCCAGGTTAATATCCAGGGGGTGGCGGCCGGCCCTAGCGCCGCAGGAACGATCCCTGTGGCCAGTGCCGACCGATAGGCCCGGTCGACGTCCTGGGCGGGTAAATGGGGGTCAACGCGCCCGGCGTGCGCCAGCCAGCGACGCTCGCGAATTACAAGCTCGCGAAGGGGCCGCCGAATAGTACGGAGGGTGGCCGGGCGAACATCGAGTCCCCGGGCGGGCAGATCCTGAGCCAGCAGTCGGGCACAGCCTGCCAAGTCGCCTTCGGCGGCAAGGCAGTGTAGCCAATGGTGGTAGATTTGGCGCGATCCCGTTGGTAAGTGTACCACCAGGGCGCGGAAGGTGCGGCGAAGCACCTGGAGCAGAGCGCCAGGGGCGTCGGGATGGCAGGTGAGGTCGGCTAGAAGCGCTGATGGCGAAGTGACCGGGTCGCAGGTGGTCAGGGCGATCCGAACGGCCGCATCAACTTCGGCCCCGTGACGGCGGCGCAGGGCGACCAGGGCACGGGCAACCCATCCTAGTGCGCGGGCGTTGTACAGCTCCGGGGCTACCGCCGCGCCCAGCGTGGGGCGGCGCCAGGCCTGGGACCACAGCCGCACGGCGCGTTCGGGCTGGTGGCCGAGACAGTAGGCCTTCGTGAGGGTGGCGTAGGTAATCACGTCGGGGACGAGGCCTCGCTCGCGCAGGTGGCGGTAGGCGGCCTCGGTACTGGCCACGTCGCCTGACGCGGCAGGAACGTGGAGCAATGCATTCCCAAGCGGAGTGGTGAGTGGCCGGCGGCCTAGCCCCGACACGGTAGCAGATCGACCCAAGCGACGGAATATGTCAATTAGGAAGACAGTCAGTCGAGCGTCCAGGCGGACGGCCAGAAGGGCCAGGCTGGAGCGAGCCAGACGGTGTACGTAGGCCGGCGGGAGGGGCAGGGTGGGGAGCTCACCGAAGCCGGCGGGGACGGTCCGGCCCGTCCACGCTTGCACGCATCGGGCGAGATCCGGAAGGTGGGCGAGGACGGCGAGAGCCCGCGCGGCGGTGGCTGGCGCCGGGGTACCGGGACCGGTGGCTCGGACGAGGGGGACCAGGACGGCCCGGAGCAGGGCGGTAGCCGTGGCCACGTTGGGACGAAAGCCGGCCGGAACCGTGTGTAGCACCGTCACCAGGGTGGGCACGGGTAGACGGCGAGCGGCAGCCCGTATAAGTACGTGTCGTAGTGGGGCGTTTGGTGCCAGGCGGCGATCGGCCCCCACAATGGGGGCGAGTAGCTCCAGCAAACGGGGAACTCGGTCGCTAAGTGCCAGGTGAAGCAAGGTGGCGGGGGTCCCCGAGTGAAGAGGGAGGCCCACGGGCCAGGGTGGCGGCGCAGGAGGGATCGGTAGGATCGCGCACTCGAGTTGGTCCAATAGGGACGTGGGCCGGCGAATCGTCAGAGGAGGATGCGAAACACCGGCTTGGAGCCGCTGGTGGAGGTCCAGGGTACGCAAGGCCAGGTTGACATCCCGGGTACGAGCGGCTCGGTCAACTAGATTGGCTAGCAGACGGGTGGTTAGCGGCAAGTGAGGGGTCTCCACCGCCGGCTGCCAGGCCAAGGCGAATCCCTTGGGGCGGGTAGGACCCTTGGCGCAGTCTAGGATGCGGATGCCCGTGGCATCATACCCCACGGTTACATCGGAGGCATGCGACCGTGTGGGACGAGCTCGGCGCCGGAGGTAAGCAGCTGGGTCGACCATCAGATCCAGGTAGTCTGGGTTAAGGCGGTCACGGCCAGCCGTCAGGACCAGGCCAAAGCTAGCGGCATTGTAGGCCGGGGGTGGTGCACCTGCACTGGGGACGGCCGCTAAGTGGATCAAGCAGAGGCGTTCGAGGTAGGCGGCAGCAGCGCCCCACGCCCTGTCAACCAGGAGGCAGCGCAGGCGGGCATTGGTAACGGCTGGATGTAGGGCCGGATGGGAGTGTTGCGGGTGCCACCGTACACGATCGAGTAGAAAGTCGGGCTGGCGTATGGACGGGGACCTATGGGGCGGGTGGGGGATGTGTCGGGCGTCCTGAGGGACCGGAGTATCGGCCACGGCACGCATAATCTGTTTAACGAGGACGTTATCCCCGAGGCAACGGCCGGCATCAATCAGCCGGGCCGCTACCTGGCTGGTGAGAGGCGTGTCCAGGGTGCGCAGGACAGACCAGACCTGGGCCAGGCGGCGCCAACGCCGCTGCCGGGCGGCCACGGCGGTGTAACGTTCCCAGAATTCGGCGGATGGAACCAAACAGGCCCGGCGTAATTCCATCAGGTGTCGGGTCAGGGCCTCGAGGCCATGGCCCGGCCGTAGAGTATAGGCGTAGGCGGCGACCCAACGGGCCTGTACTAAGGGTGGGACAGCCAGCGCGCTAGGGAGCAAGGTGTTCAGGTGACCAATGAGGGCATCCAAGTACGCCGGGCGGTCGGCTGGTTGCCGGAGGTGGAAGGACGCGTGGTCGGCGGCCGCGGCTAGTAGGCGCGCGTGGAAGGTGCGGGGGACACTGTCGTTGGGCCGTGATGGATCCTGAGCTAGGTAGTCCCCAATCAGGCGCGGCAGGATTTCCACCTGGCCACACCGGTAGGCCAGGATCAGTACGCTGGCCAACATGGTTGGATCGGCCGTTCCGGGAGGAACGGGTTGGGCAGCCAGCCGTTCGGCCGCCTGCCCCGGGTCCGAGTACATATCGGGGTCCGAGGGTGAGTACGGGGCCCGTGTGGACAGGATGCTGCCGCAGAGCCGGCGGAAGAGGGTGAAGGCTTGCTCGGGGGCGCAGTGCCGAATTAAGTGGCTGAGTAGGAGTGCGTAGGCGGCGGGCTCGGGTTCGACTTGGGCACGGATCATAGCGTGCCAGGTGAGCAGGAAAGTATGCCGCCGGCGGTGACGGTCGAGGTAGGTCAACACGCCCGTATACAGGGGTGCGGCTTGGTCTCGGTCGGCTGGATCCAGGTCCGCCAAGACGATGCGGAGTAGTCGGGCGTTGTCGCGTAGATGGCGCCGGGTCAGGAGGTCGAGGAGGGCCTGGCGGGTGGTGAAAGACACGCCTCGGGGCGTGGATCGGTAGGCCGCCCAGGCGCGGGCCACATCGCCGGTGGCGAGGGCATCGTGCAAGTCGTCCGGGGCCGTACGGGCATGCGTAGCGGGAAGCTCCAGGGCAGCAAGGGAGGTGTGGTAGCGGGCAACGAGCGAACTGGGGCGGAGGGAGCCGGCGAACCATGGTGGGGGTTTGACGGTGACCAAGAGATACGGTAAGGACAGTAATGAGTATATAGGGGGCGGATATGGTATCCGCACCGGCCGGGCATAGGAGAGTCGCCATGGGGCATGTACGCCAGGGAACAGCGCACGGCCCATGGTGGAGGGTCGGCGAGGGTGGCGGGGGGAATCGTGAGCGGCCGCACGGTACCGAGGCGCATGCCGACGGGTCGCGAGGGCGGAGGCCTTGCAGGGTCCGAACGGCAGATCAGATACGACGCTGGTGGCAAGGCGAGGAGTCGACAATGCAGGAGATGTCCGGGCGGTCTGTGACGACGGTGATCTAGCGTCGGGGAAGGGGGGGGTGTCGGCCCCACGAGAGTGGTGACACAGCGGTAAGCAGTGCGGGTGGCTAACGAATGTGTAAAGCTTTTCATGAAGACCAAAGGTAAGCATAACTTGACAGGAAGGTCGGCGGGGGTTGCCCTAGGCGGCAGGCATGAGGCCAGTAGGGGCGATCCAGCCGGCTATCGTCCGGCCTTGGAGGGCCTGGTAACGGAGGGATCCTCGTCGCGTGCTCAATTTTTTATCCGGCGATTTTCGATAGGTGAGCACCCCGCTCCCCTTGTAGACGGGCCTCGGGGGCTGTTAAACAGACCAGACAGCTAACCAGTATGGCCCCCTAGTGGCCTTCCCCTTGACGGCGGTCGATCGCTGCCCGGAATGTGAAAACATTGCCAAAATCCGGCGAGACACACGGGGATCGCTGGCGGTAGACGGCGAAGCCAGGTCGAAGCGGCGGCAACATTGGTAAATCATGGTCTCTGCACTACACCTTGGTGATGCTCGCCAGGCGCGGGGGTGGATAGGGAAACGGCTTACGGGTGGTACTTGCAGGCAGGCACGCACACCTCCCTCTAGTTTAGAATTGCGCTGCCACCGTACGGGGAGCTGTGCGTCTGTCCATCGCTCACGGCTCACCTCACTGGCCGGCTCACGGAGTTTATGAGGGACCCGTCACCGCCCCTTAACATCGCCGCAGCCTCATCTTACTGGTCACGGTTCTCTCGTTGCACGTTCAGCCCTTCCCGGCAGACAGCCATTCGCACCTTACCTTCGACTCTCTTTTAATGACGACCGCTCCCCACGAACCCGCCGGGGCTGCGTCGCCCGAACAGTCATCTGAGGCCATGCCGGAGGCCCCTGGCATACCGCCCGCCGCTAAATCTCCAGACCTGGCGGATACGGACGCGCTGGCACGCCCCATGCCGTCCCTGACGACTCCGACGACCCCTCAGCTGGCAGAGCCGTCTGGACCCGACGAGCCAACTGCCACCGCGGAATCCGGACCACCTGGTTCGGAATCAGAAGCGACCCCTGTTGTGGCGACGAGTCCCTCCTCGCACAAGGAGGCAGAGCCGCCTGCCCCCCACGAATCGACGCCACCCGCGCCCTCGGAACCTATCCCACCAGCACCCGCCCAGGCGGCACCTGCATCGCCCGCCTCCCACGACGCTCCGTCCGCCGTGCTGACGGAAGTGGCGGCCGAGGTGGTGCTGACCGGTAAGTTGCCAGTATTTTACAGGCTGCAGGATCATAAATCCACCATACAAACCGGGCTGACCGATCTGCTGTCCCGTACTGCAACCACTCCCTCTTCTACCAATGTCCCCTGATCATCAGAGGCGCAGAAGCGGCTTTGCCGCATCGCCGAGACCAGCGATACCGAGTAAGTAGACTGCCTGACTATGATTGGACCTACCGTCGAGCACCCACGGTTCGCGTCTAACTCTTCAACATTGCCCGTCATATCACTCTGTCACCTCTGGTTAAGCTCTGAAAACTGGCAGGAACTGCGCGACCTGATCGCTCACGAAATGCATACGGTAAGTGGACCAAGGCTGGGGGGGGGATTGCTGCTTTGGGGTACGTGGCTAGCAGACATGCAATCGACACATGTCCCCGGTTTTTTGGTCACCCGCTGGCCCCGCGCTGTATACGACCCGTACAGTAAACCCATCAGCTCTGGCCCGACCTCTCACTTATGAAGACCGGCCTCGTGCCCATTTCCCTCACCTCCCTCCGAACACCTAGATACTGGCCGCCAAGATCGCCGCACTGGGCCCGTCGTCCGGGCCGGAGGGCGAAAAGATGCGCGAGCAGGTAGCAGCTCACGAGCGGCGGTTGACAGCCCTACTGGTAGAATTCCCAGACCCACCGTTCACCATCCAGCGCATCTGCGAATTGACGACGGTCCACTCCCATCAGTACCGCACGCCATCCAAATACCTACGAGCCTTGGAGAAGGTCATCCTGGTCACGTCTACCGTCGACCA
>JANBPT010000244.1:0-51459 GCA_027575765.1 Tieghemiomyces parasiticus
AAGCGGGTCCGTAAGCTTGCCCCGACCAAGGGCAAAAATGCCAGCGGTCAGAAGGGACCGGGCCGCGAATACCGTGCGGCCAAGGCCGCCGGTGATGTCAAGAAGTCGGGTAAGCTTGATCCATTTGCTTACGTTCCGCTCAACCCGAAGGGGAACGGCAAGCAAGGAATCGTTGGTAAACGCGGTCGGGGTAGTAAGTGAGCTTGTTACTTTCTAGTTTATTTCCTAGTTTTATCATCACCATAGGCCAATTGTTATTTATTTCTGACATTTTATAAATATCCAACTCGTTGCACTTTGGTTGCTCGATCTAGCCGGTATGCAATACAGTTGACCTAAATGGCTCGCAATGCCTGAAAGAGGAGGTACCAAGGGATGGCTCTACCGATGAAATCTTGAGCGGTCTGCTCCGGTGTACCGGCTTTATTTTATTTTTTTCATTCCTTACTCTATAATTATTATATTTCTCGCCGCACAACTTTCCGGGGGGCGGGGAGGTTCTCATTACTATGGCCCAGTCAAAAATGCTGGACATCTTAACCGAGTTCGATGTGAAGGTGGGGTGCCGACATCGGGTTTGTTCCTTGAAGGTTTTGTAAGAGGGCACGTAGTTATCCAGTCAAAGGAAATTAAAACTAAAATTAAGGAGCAACCTTGGTTATGAGAGTTCGGGAGAGATCCCCAAAAGTGGCAAGGATCCCGAAGGAGGGCGATGTCGAAGTGCCTTCAGAGCTTCTGAAAGAAATAAATGTTAATCCGGACTAATATATGCAGCGCAGGGTCCGTCCTTTTCTTTTTCTTTTTTTTTTGTTTCGTACGCCTTCAATACTTTAGTACTATCAGCCCATCTGCTAACAATCTTTATAGTCATCCAGTGTATGGTGGGTGTCAAACAAGGGACCGGTTTAGGGAGCGGCCGGTAGAACTAATAAAAAGGAGTGTACGTTGGAGATTAGTAAAAATTAAAGGTTATGCCTTGGGGGCTCATATGGACGAATGGATCAACAAATGAGGGACGTTTAGGAGGGGATTAGTTTTTCAAGAGTTTAGCCATGCCAAGGTACTCACTGAGGTTTTAAAGTAATCCCGGCACGGCCTGAAAAACTTAGAAAGTTGCCGTCCATTCAGAGATAATGATAAGGGAAGGTCATATGTTGGGAGGGGGGGGGGGTTAATCGTAACATCATGGAGCTTGTTTAGCCAACTCGGAAAAACACTGCCTATTGATAGTGGCTGGTGACCTTGTTGTCGCCAACCCCATTACCCAAAGCTGAGGCCCATTTTTGCCGTATGAATATATAGATAGTCCACAATATTTTTCATTGGAAAACTTGATGGGGCCAAGGTCTTGAAACTGTTGGAATAAAACTCTCAACTAGCGGTTGAACAACTAGGCCACGTCTGCCATACTTCCCCTGGTACAATGCGCTATGGCCTGCGCAGGGACTTTAGGTTGCACAGCTACCTCACCTTGTGCTCCCCCATAACCTCACCAATGACCAGCGCCACTAGTGGATACGTTTTGTCACTGGTTTCCTGGAGGAGTTTGACGGAGGCCAGTGACTATATTGCTGGGCTCCATCGTCACAGGTGATGAGAACTGGGTGCACTTTTATAATCCCCCCTGCTGGTTTTAATCACTGGGAGTGATGCCCAAAAAGTGGCTCTGTCCCAACTGAGACCCACTGGGGCCATTCCACGCCCAAGGTGGTGCTGACCAACATTTTTTCACCCTGAGTGGCCTATTACATCTGAGTGTCAAGCCCCCGTGGTGTCAAGGTCTCCACTAAACTCTACGTAAAATACGGGTTGGGGTCCATGCTCCAGGCCTGGGTGGAGGCACATGGAAGCCTGGACTGTCACGCCCCCCCTGCGGTTTTACCATGATAATGCCCCTCCCTCACATCGTGCTGCAGCTACTCAAGCCCACATTATCAGTACTAATGTCAAGCGCCTTCCTTCTCCTCCTTACAGTCCTGGACCTAGCACCCTGTGATTTCTGCCTACCCAAGGGTGTTGAATGGCGGCTACGCGGCAAGCAATTCACCACGCTGTAGGTGGTTATGGATGCCTGGTAATTGGAACTAGCCGCGCCCCGGCCAACTGATACTAGATCTTGCTTTGGAAGCTGGGTAGAATGGGTTCGCCGAGCGGGTCAGAGTGCTGGCCAGTATATTAATATAAAGCATGGTTTAGATTTGAGTTGACGTGAACTTTATGGTGCACCTATAGAAGGAGGAGGAGGAGGAGAGATACAATAGGGGCCAGGCCTAAATCGAAAAACCAAAACCATGTAATGTAGCTGGTTGCACAAAAATATTAATAATAAATGCGACCTGGAATAGCTGCCTCAAGTATAAGTAGAGCCACGACCTTTAGTTTCGAAACACTCATGACAAAAAATAATAATAATAATTTGAAATTACAGCGACAGCCGCAGGGTCTTCTCCATGGCTTCCCAGTCCTCGGTGTCAATTTTGACGATGGGCCGACCAAAGTGGTCCTGGATGGCCTTCATCTCCTGGAAGGACTTGTGGTCGTGGACAAAGTTGATGGCGGCGCCGGTACGGCCGAACCGGCCAGTACGACCGATGCGGTGGAGGTAGGTCTCAGGGTCGGGTTTACCGGTCCCGTCAACGGGGATATCATAGTTGATGACCATGTTGACCTGGGAAATGTCAATGCCACGGGCCAGAACGTTAGTGGTGATGAGCACCTTGGTGGTGCCTGTGCGGAACGCGTTCATGACCGCATCGCGCTCGGTGGTTTCCAGCTTGCCGTGCAGCGACACCACTTCGTGGCCCGCGTCCGTCATCAGACGCGCGATCCGGTCGGCAGTGTCGCGGCGGCGCACAAAGATGATGCTCTGGCCCACCGTGAGCAGCGAGTACAGGCTGTTGAGCACCTCCAGCTTGTGCTCCTCGTCCCGACAGTCCATGTAGAACTGTTTGATCCCGTCCACCGAGAGCTCCTTAACCTGCAGACTGATCGAATTGGCATCAGGTGCGAACCGTTGGGCGAACGTGTGCACAACCGGCGCGAAGGTGGCAGAGAAGAGTACAATTTGGCAGGTCTTAGGTACAAGGTTCTTGATGCGGACGCTCTGCTCACCTAGCCCCTGCTGGTCCAGCATGTTGTCGGCTTCGTCGAGCACAAAGATGCGCACCCGCTTGAGGTCCAGCTTTCGGGTGCGTTGCAGCTCGTGGACGGTTCCAGGGGTGCCAATCACAATGTGGGCGTCGATCTTCTGCCCCCGCTCGGGAGCCTCGTCCTTGATGGCGTAGGCGGCAGTGATGTCGGTGTACTTGCCCATCTGCTGGACCACGTCCATGATCTGGCGTGCCAGCTCGCGGGCCGGGGCAATGCACAGAGCCTGGGTATACTTCTGAGTGGGGTCCACGCGTGAAAGCATGGCCAGGACGAAAGCGGCCGTCTTACCCGTGCCGGACTGCGACTGCCCAATCATGTTGGTCGGCGGGTTGGCAAGCAGCAGAGGCAGGGCGCGCTCCTGGATCTTGGACGGTTTGGTAAAGCCCATGCCGTACACGCCCTTGAGCAGCTCCGGGGTCAGACCTAGGTCATCAAATGACTTGACTGAGTACAGCGGGGAATCCGGGTTGGCCTGCTGGTTAGCGAGCTTCACCTGGACGCTATGCTCGTTTTCGACCAGGTTATCGGGCTTGCCCTTTGCGGTCATGTCCTCGAGGTCATGGGTGAGTTCCGTGACGTCCTCTGTGGGATAGACGGGGTGAAAAAAAGGTGACGAGTACGGGTAGATGGGCGGTTCGAATTAGGCGGTGGGGGATAAAATCGGCGGGCTAGGTCTGCTTAGATCAGCTCTCTCGGGTCATCACCTGAACCAGGAAGAAGGGGGGGGCGCTCTGGTAAACTTACTCGGACCGAGGTTCACGGTGGTGTCCTTGCGGTGAACGGACTGGTCCGTCATGGTGGCGGTGATGCAGGAGTAGGTAAAAGTTGGGTAGTGATGCGAAGGGGAAGGGAATACAGGGAACGCGAATCCAAACTACCGAGGATGGAGATGCCCGATATGGCCTTGACGAGCGGATGACGGTGAAGAAAACTGGGCGTCAGTGTGTGTGTCTTCGGAATCAGGTGAGGGTTAGCCAGTCCGAATTCGACGCTTCTCGAAGGTGGAAGGTCACTGGCCTGTCCAAGCCGTACAGCTAACCCCGAAAAAAGTACCACGCTGGCTACCAGCGATGTAGACATTAACCTGAACTGCCCCTCGTATACAGAGACATGATGCCCTCGTCCACGACCGACACTACAGCCTATGCCCGCGTGGAAAGCCAGCTCTTGGAAAATCGGGTTCGAACGAAGCCGCCGAGTATCTTTAGCCCAAGGTTTCGCCTGCCTCGGTTAGTCAGCCTGCGTGCGGGGTCTGCCGAGCTTCCCCCCCCCGACTCCCTCGGTGTACGGGCAGTGAGAGGGCCTCATGACCTCCCACGCAGGTCCAGCATCGGCTTCCATCAGCTACCTTTACCGTCCGAGCACTTAAACTATCCCTTTCCTCGTTCGCCACGTTGCAGAATTGTCTGGCTCTGCCTCACCTTGTCCCTTTCCCTTCTCCTCCCTCCCACTCTGACCTGCATCCCCCCAGTCCTCTCTCCTTTCAGGCATGAGTTTCCCTTATGTCCCCATGGACAGCGATGACGGCTTTGCACCGCCACCCCCGCCCGCGGGCGGTGGCTTAGGTTTCAGCAGTTGGCTGTCCGCCGCCCCAGGACCACAGAGCTTTGAGGAGTATTTTAGCTGCTACCCGGTGGTCATGATGCGCGGCAATGAGCGCGAGAACGTCAGCTACGGCGGCAAGGTGATACTCCCGCCCTCGGCGCTAGACAAACTGACGCGGCTCAATATCATGTATCCGATGCTTTTCACTCTGAAAAACGAGCCGGCGGGCCACCATACCAACGCCGGCGTCCTTGAGTTCACCGCTGAAGAGGGTCGGGCCTATCTACCCCAGTGGATGATGCAGACGCTCAAACTAGAGCCCGGGGACATTGCTAAAGTCAATAGCACCCAGCTGCCTCTCGGCAAATTCGTCAAGATCGAGCCCCAGTCGGTCGATTTTTTAGATATCAGCGATCCGCGTGCCGTCCTCGAGAACTCTCTACGCAACTTTTCCACCCTCACCGAGGGCGACATCATCACCATCAGCTACAACGACAAGCAGTACGGTATCCGCGTGTTAGAGACCCGGCCCAGCGGCCGTGGCATTTCCATCGTCGAGACCGACCTCGAAGTGGACTTTGCACCCCCTGTGGGCTACGTGGAACCCACCGCCGGCCGGCCGACGGGCCCCAGCATGGCCAGTGAGCTCAACCTACCCGACCCTACGGCGACCGCCACTGCTAGCTCCGCGTCCGTCGGCGACCCCAACTGGCAGGCATTCCAGGGTGGCGGCAACCGGTTGAATGCTCGCGGGACCTCGAGCAAGAAGGCTGGTAAGCAACCAGAGTTCCCGGTCCCCGCTGCGGCCAGCGAAGCAGCTTCCCCCGTCATGGCCGTGCCCAATGACGGCGGTCCAGCGCCGCTCAATTTGCCCTTCGGCCAGCTCTTCTTTGACTTTAAGGTCGCTGCCGCCCCTGGTCCAGGTACGGCGGAGCAGTCGGGGTTTGCTGGACCGGGCAATACACTCAAAGCCAAACGGCCCAAGGCCTAGAGGTATTCTACCAAATATCATACTGCCCCCGGCGTGGAAAGCCTGCTGGCGTCAGTCTCCGCAGCACTGATCTTCGACTACTCTAACCAGAGACGTCACTCCAAAACCATGGCGCTTGAAGCTGGTCGCCAACCCTCGCCGGGTAGCACAAGTTGTACAATAAAACGAGGCGTACACATTATAATAGTGTATACCACCCCCCAACGTTGGCTGGGCACTATATTAGGGCCAAAGCGATATAAGCACTGATTTATTGGCTACAGATAGGCGTATGGTCTAACAGAAACACTCTCGGTTAGTAAAGTAAAGTCCGAACAACTGAGTGAGGCATGTTGACGCGTAGGGCGAGGTGGGAAGAGGGGGTTAACCGTGGCATAAGGGGGTGACGGCCATCGTGCCCACCATTCGTCGCCAGCTACCGCGCCGGCCATGGACGCTATTCAAAGCGCTTTTACATTCCAGCTTACACCACCCGGTGGATCATGGCGTCACGACCAGGGCCCACGCCAATGTACTCGATGGGCACCCCCAGGAACTCCTCAATGAATTGCACGTAGTTCTTGGCGTTGGTGGGCAACTCATCGTAGGAGCGGCAAGCGGAGAGGTCGGTGAGCCAGCCGGGGAAGGTCTTGTACTCGACCTCAACGCCGCCGAGGACGGTCAGACTGGCCGGGAAGGAGGGTAGTTCCTTGCCTTGGAAGCGGTAGGCCACGGCGACCTTGATCTCCTTGAACCCGTCGAGCACGTCCAGCTTGGTGAGGTTAAGCGAGGTGTAGCCGTTGAGGTAGTGCGAGTAGCGCAGCATAACCATATCGAGCCAGCCGCAGCGACGTTTCCGGCCCGTGGTCACACCGTACTCGCGGCCCACGTCCTGGAGGGCCGCACCGTCGGCGTCAAATAGTTCGGTGGGGAAGGGGCCCTCGCCCACCCGTGAGGTGTAGGCCTTGACCACGCCCAGTACCTTACCAACGGTCTGCGGGGGCACGCCCAGCCCGGTCAGAACGCCGCCGATACCTGTATTGGAACTGGTCACAAAGGGGTATGTGCCGAAGTCAATGTCCAGCATGATGGCGTTGGCGCCCTCGACCAATACGTTCTTGCCCTGGGCCAGAGCGGAATGCATGAAGGTCACCGAGTCCACCACCATGGGCTTCAGGCGGGCAGCCAGCTCGCGGTAGCGCGCTAGTTCAGCCTCCACATCGTAGTCGAACTGGCCGTACCGCTTGAACCGATTGGCCACAATGCAGCGGAGCCTCTGCTCAAAGTCGTCCCCGTCGTACAGGTGGTGCACGCGGATTCCTGAGCGGCTGGCTTTGGAGGAATAGGCCGGTCCGATCCCCTTCTTGGTGGTACCGATACTGCCACGACCTAGCTCGGTTTCCTTGATACCGTCCACAATCTGGTGGAAGTCAAAGACCAGGTGAGCACGATCGCTGACCAGGATCCGGCCCTCGCAGTTGAGCCCCTGGGACTCCAGGTTGGCTAGCTCGTCAAAAAAAGCTGGCAGGTGGATCACCACGCCGTTTCCTAGGATCGAGGTGCAGTCGGGGCTGATGAGACCCGAGGGGAGAAGGTGGAAGGCGTACTTAACGCCGTCAACCACGATGGTGTGACCGGCATTGTTACCGCCCTAACAGAACCCAAGGGAACAACGAGGGGAGGGGGAGTAGGGAGATGAAAAGCGGTGAGTGATCGGGCACGGCCATAGAAAAAAGCGACTGGAGAAGTAGTGGCGTTGTCAAGTCGGGGGAGGAAATGGTACACACCACAGCAGCTCCAGTAGAAGCCAGTGGTGTAGCTTAGATGCTTGTTTGGTGCGACTTCAACGGTCGGCCGGGGAGCTTACCTGGCAGCGGGCGCACACGTCGGCGGACTGGGCCAGCAGGTCGACCAGCTTACCCTTGCCCTCATCACCCCACTGGGCACCCAGCACGACGGAGAGTTTGGACGGCGGGTTGCCGCCGGCAGCGGCAGGGACGACGGTCATGTTCAGTACGGGGGATTGACGGAAGAGGAATCCCAACAGGGCAGAGAGGGGAAAGTACGAAGGGATCCGGGCGGGATCGGGGCCGTACAAGGTCGAGACTGGGAGTAAGGCGAGGGAGTTATAGAAAGACGAACGGTGAACGACGACTTTGCGAAGCAAAGAAACCGTTAGCCCTCAACGTAGCGGACCGAGGACCCTTCTTAAAGGGGCTGGATCCACCCCCACCGCGCGGGGTCTTACTTCTCCTAAAGGCCTCGCCCGCGGGTCGCCTCGTAACCAGGGAGACAAATAGGGGTGGGAGGGAGAGCGGGGGGGCAGATGGGTCACTAGATGGTTTCGGTCGCCGGTAAGGTTACATTAGGAGGCACCTGTGTGTGATAGGGGCGCGCGCCGGCATACACCCGACCGGGGGTGGGGCAATGCTATCTTGATTGGTCGAGAGTCATTCAGAAGTCGAGTTGGGGAGCGACTTACAAGGGTTGCCAGCGGGGGTACCCTCAGCCCTCGCCCGCCGAGTGGCTGGGAAAAGATCGAGTGGGACAAGTCCAATCGACCGTAATACCAGCGTCCCAGCCCTTGGGTTAAAGTGTAACCCCCCGCCCCGGGGCCTATGTCTGGACGAGTGGCCCGCTTGGCCTCACGTCGTCCGCGTCAATATGGGAAGCGCCGTTCTCCCCAGGGAGGTCAGCAGGGTGGTCACCTCCGCACCTCCACCCCACGTGGCATGGCCTGACCCGCCTCCAACCACCGCAATTAGGGTCCCTCCAACTATGCCGCCTGCACCGTTAGCGCACCAGATACAAGGCGGAAACCGGCCAGATACGGCCCGCCGCCCCACCACCAAAGGTGCGGTATACACGATCGATTTACCGCCTATTCCCCAGTAATGCATCTATATCGCCCATAGACAGCCCGGCCCTGTAGGTTTTCAGTCTGAACCGCGGCGATTGACACGATCGGCCCGGTCGGAGCAGAGTGAGGGGACTCAGCGGCGACAGAGAGTAGTGGCAACAAACGGACATTGGCCACGCCGCCGAGTTGACCACTCCAATGGAAAACGGCGCTACCCTGCGCAGCTCGGAAGTCCCCGGCTGGACAAGTGCCGTCCAACGCACGTAACCAATCGGCCTGCGACCCTGGCGGCCTAATATCGGTCGGGCTCTACTCAGAAGGCCTCTTGTTGCCATGGTCCCAATATGCACCTCATCCGCTTCAGCCTAAAGACCACTGCCACAAGGCACAACCCGCTGCATCCAATGACTCGGCGTATCCCCTCCACAGCACACTGCATGCTCTGCACGGTGCAACGGCGCCGACGCGTGGTGTAGTGCACGACAGCACCTGCCCTCTCCACAGCCAAGCCGAGCCGCCACCCGAGACAGGCCCCCGCAGAAGCACTACGGAACCACTTTGCCCGTCCCAATCGGCTGACTGGCACCCACCACTCTGGCTACGCACGGACCCTAACTTCGGAGTACGACGTAGAGAACGCAAAGAGAATAGCTAGGCGGACGTCAAAACCGATCAACCATCGGCCGTTGCCGCCAATGGAGAGAGGCCCAACGCTGTTGTGACGGTGGGGCCTGGCCTCCGTGCACTTCAGCGAGTGCAGGGATGGTCCTGGTCTCCTCTCCGGACGCTCGGGCAAGCGGCCAGCCCGTGCTGCCTGTATGCATCCCAAAGGCCGTCGGCCAATCACACCGTTTCGCGCCTATGGCCAGCTAGAATCGGCAATTACGTTAGTCAAATGTCACCCCTCCGTTCTTCCGAAGCGCCTCCCCCCCTTTTGCTACATACACCCTACCGTTGTTCTATTGCCTATTGACCGTGGACCGGTACGCCGTACAGCCGCTACCCTTACTCCGCTTTGGCCTCCGACCCTGGCCCGCTTGCGCATTGCCCAATAGCGTATAGGAAGTGCCACTAACCCCCCTCCCTTTATCGCATCGGTCACCGCCTAAATATTTCGACCCTGTTCCACGCCTCATCGCCATTCCTCAGCATCATCCTGACTGTCTATTCTGTAGCCCTTCGCATCCGTCCGTATGGCACCGCCACCGCAATCGCCCAACGACCGGGCAAGGAAGGTCCGCGTCCACGTCCCCACCATGGGCCACGGCGGGACTCCCTCGCAGTCCAAAGTCCCATTCCTGCCCAACAGCGAGCCGCGACCCACATTGGAGGCCGGCAGCCTCGGTCTAAATACGCTGGCCCGACCGCAGCACGCGCGCCGTAACGGTTCCATCAGCGTTGACGCCAGCCTGGCCAGCAATCTATCGAGTCCATTGGACGGCTCAGTCCCCACCTCGTTCCCGGCCCCTACCGTCGACAGGCCCGGTGACAAGAGCCCACCTCGCCCTGGTCGGCCACGGCGAGGCCTGTCGGAAATCAAGGTGTTGGGGTTCCCGGAACTGTGCGTCCTCCGCGATATCACCTCGTCACACGCCTACATCTTGGAGAATTTCGATTTCTGGGTCACCGGCCTGGGCAACACCAAGTTCCCGGACCTGAAAGACGGCGCGGACGCGCAGGAGATTCGGCTGTGCACGCTTCAGAGTACCGAGGAGCTGCTGCTGAATACCCGTCGGACTGCCAACCTGAGCTCCCTCCTCACCCACTTCCTGATCCAGATGCGCTACCTAGCCACCATAAACTACGAGACTCCGATCCCGCCGGCCACCTGTAGCTCTCTCTTCATCGTGGGCATCATCTGTGCCAATTTGCTACATCTCCGGCCGGCCCGGCAGGTTGAGGAGGTACTGAACGGTCAGCGCCTCCACGCCTCGCACTACACTAATTTTTTGGGCCGGCTTGGCATGGAAGAGGACGGCGGGGTTAAGTTGCAGGCGGCCGTCAAGGTCCTGGCCGACCAGCGCAGTCGGGGTGAACAGCTTCTGGAGGCCGTCGTACACGCCCTCACCCATCTCAACATCACTCGCCACCCGTCTGGGTATCCATTCTACCGGCTGGCCCAACGCACCCTAGCCGAACTCTACAGCCCCCAACTGATCCGGTCCTCGGTTCAGCCTCCCCCGCTCCCGGTCCCGGGGCAATACTTTCTGCACCTGACGCTCACCAAACTGCGGCACACCGCCGCTGACCTTCTCCATCGGCTAGTGGCCAACTTTATCAACCCTCCACTCCCTTGCCCGCCCGCCGCTAGCGCCGTGTACAGCGCCTATTCGTACCTCTTCACCTCGAGTAAGGCCACCCAGTCTACGGCAGCCCGCAACCTAGCTGACGCCGGTCTACTCCTAGGTCTGCTTCTCATCTACCAGCCAGAGCCGGCACCCACATCCGCCGGCGAGGACGGCCTGGTCCGCATCCTCTCCGCCGTCTCTTTGCAACCGACCAGCGAGCTCCCCGACGGAACCCTGGCAACGACCGCCCCGCCTGTCGTGCGGCGCGTACCCAGCCAGCTACCTACCGAGGGCGATTTTCGGGATGCTCTGGCCGGCGACTGGGCAGACCGGGGGACTGGTCTCTCAATAACTTCCCGGGCCGGGGCTGGTCCGGTCTACCGTGACGTCATGACTGTGTTGTTTCGCGACCTGACCAGCGAGCCGGGGACCCTCCTGCTGTACACTTTGCTCACCCAGTCCCCGTCCTTCACCAATTATGTTCTAGCCCGGACCGACCCGGACGACTTTGTGGTCCCGCTGCTTCGTACACTTTATCAGGCCGCCGAGCAACCGACCCCGTCCTACCCGCAATATTACCTCTGGTTGACCACGCTAGCCCGCCTGACCTCCGACGCCACATTCAACCAAGAGTTCCAACGGCATACGCTCGAGCCCCTCCCATGGCTCCCGGACCGCGCCCTCAAATCGATCACCCTGAGCCAGTTGGTGGTATTGGTGCTGGCCCGGATCCTGCAGGCTAATTTCACCGTGCACCGTGACGCCTTCATCCATGAGTGCGTCCTAGCCATCCTACTTAATTTCGCGCCGCATATTGTCCATCTCCCGGCCACACTGGTACAGCGCCTACTCAAGGTGTACGACATGGTAGTCCGGCGCTACCTTAAAATCGCTGCCCTGGCCGCTGACCCCACATCCCCACAACAACTCAGTCACACTCTACATATGGCCGATTTTTACCTGTACCTAGACACCGTGCGGGTCCTCACCCGGGTGTTTCGACTCGTCCTGGACCACCACCTCAAACACAACACGCAGCTAATCTATGGTCTGCTACAGAGCAAGGACCTCTTTTCAGCCCTCCAGAACGACATCCGCTTCGGCGACGCCGTCAAGGGGATTAACTTTGTCATCGCCTACTTTCAGGCCTGCATCCACGAGGCTCGGTTGTCTACACCACCCACCGAGGAGGAGGTCCTACATGTCATTAAGGATAAGGGCCACCTGGCCCGGCCCAACGCGGGTGATGCGAACCGCACGCCCCTGGCGCTACGCGCCCAGTTCCAGACTCCGCCTGCCTGTCTGGATTTTTATGCACCTTACATCTGGTCGCTACTCGTGGAGTTCTGCCCCGTTTCCTATAGCGGAGAGGAGGCGGTGCTGCTGATCCAATTCCGAGCAGAGATGGGCGCCGAGGGGAACTGACGACGTCGACTATATTTCGCTCATCATCTCCCCCTCCCCTTTTATTTTGTATTATGTTTCTTCACCTTCGAGACGAGCCGTTGGCCCTGTGGCGTCGGGTTGGGTTTACCATTTTTTCACTTGTACAGTCCTGGGTCTTTCGTAATACTTAACCTTGCACGATCCAATCAAATAAAGTATATAAGTTCAGCGGAGGAACCATGTTTGACCGGGGTACGTGTGGATTGTTGATGTTTCTAACTCTGGGGTCTATAAGCAAAAATGGACGCAGCTACTAAAGTAGTGGCCAAAAAAAAGGCTACGGGTACCGTCCCTGGTATCCGATTCGTCCTACCCGAGGAACGCGCATCCGCCACGTCAGCCTAGAGCTTCGGGTTGTGGAGACCCTTGGCTAGGGCCACCCGCTCTGCCACCAAGCCGTAACTCCCTTCGCCCACCTCACGTCTAGCACATTCAGACGCACCTCTAGCACAGTTCCCTTTTTGTCAATCCCCTGAAACTCGCAATCCCTTCGACTGGTGCATTCCTTTCGACCTTCTCACATTTCTCCCCTCCCTCCCTACTCCTCACATTATCGCCATGGCCAAAACGTCAACCCAATCCGCCGGCCAGCTCGTCGGCCTACTGGGGTTTTTGATGCTCCTCCACGCAGGCTATTCCATGTACGAGCATCTCTCCTATGTCAAGACGGTGGGCCCCTCGGTGGCCGGAGCGGGTGTCCCCACCGATATCGTGTTTGAGAGCCTGCTAGCCGCCCTAGTCTCTACCGTCGGTGCGATCTACTGGACAACCAGCCTGCAGCCCATCGCCCTGGAGAGCGAGATGCGAAAATTGTAAGTCTACCGTGGGGACATAGGGAAGATGTTGGACACGTCAGAATTATTTAGAGGCAAGCCTCGTCCTTGACTAGGCAGGAAAGAAGAGAGCACTGGCAGGACACTGCGAGGGTCAGTTGGGTATACTTTTCGGTTCGCTACAATTAACTAACTAGGGCATATCTGGGTCACGCTTCTACTTACGCCAAACGCACAGAACCATCGAGGGCGTTGACTCACGGCCTTCATTCCACGTATTTAACCACCGAGGATTCCCACCGGGCGTGACATCGCAGCACTAAAGAGCCCCCAAGGGGGGAGGGGCTCAAGCTCGGAATACCAAAGTTCTTCAGAGGTGTATTTAAGAACAGGACGAGTTCTTTGTATTAAACTGTCTACATCCGTGAGCCCAGTCGGTCAGGTAGTTTAGTGTGGGTAATCAGGCATATCAGCCGCAATTTTGAACCTCTTGGCTGATACCTCTCTCCCCGTCAAGGGCTAGGAGCAGGTCTCGCAGGGTACCCCGAGGGTGGCAAGCTGGGTCAGCAATAGTATAACACATACGTCGCTCACCGAGAGAGGGGAGGAGGCAAAGGCGTTTCCAAGACAAACATTGGCGGTCTTGCAACTCCAACCTAGCTACACAATTGACTCAGATCGCACGGAGACAAGGATGGCCAGTATTATCACCTATTGACTTAACCGTTCGGCGTTGGTAAAACCGTGACGGTTTAGGTTAGTAATGATCTAGGGCTATTTCGTGGTATTCGAGCGCAGGCCGGGGGAGGGAGGAGTGGTAGTGGGGAAGGGGCCATTGAGTAAGAAGGCTGGACACGAGCGTTTGTTTATTGGGCCTTAGCTCGCCCTCCGCATGCCCAGCAGCACTGGCTAACCTGCAAACTGGTGTCGTCATCAGCCGGCACCCTCCTGCTTCCTGGCCTTCCACCGCCTGCTTTGCCCTCCAGTCCCACAGCCTTTCCCGCTCCCCTCTCCCTTTCCTTCAGCTGGCGACGCAACTCTTCCACCTCCCCATCCATCACCCCCTTCAAGTGTAACCGGCCCTCAGCCCAGTCTTGTTTCTATTAACCTGGCTTGTCACCTCTCGCCCTCGCCACTGCTTTCACCTCAACGTCATGTCTGAAATCTCGTCGATTCTCCACTCAGGGTTCCACCACCCGGTCCAGCGTAGTTGGCAAGGGCCCGGCGCCCTCACCAAGGCCTCGCTCATTTACCCCATCTTCGTGAGCGACAATCCCAGTGCGAAGGAGGAGATCAAGTCTCTGCCCGGCCAGTGCCGCTGGGGTGTACGCCGTCTCCATGAACTGCTGGACCCCCTGGTTACAAAGGGCCTCAAGACCGTGATGCTCTTTGGCGTGCCTAGTCACGGAATCAAGGTAAGGCGATCCAGGATGATTGGGAGGAACTTTGGTGAAACGGGCGAGGAGTCGCGATAGTGCTATGCGGCGGAGAAGCGCGCGCCATCCGTTTGGACCGTGACTTCGTTGGCGTTCTGGCTACCACGTTTTCTCTGAGTCGATCACGGCGGTTAGCCTGCTCAAGCGGCTAAGCACCCGTAACGCAACCGGTCGTCTCCCTCCATCATCCTAATAACCCGCTATCAATCCCCCTCCCCTGGATACTAATTACATATTACCACGACGCTTACCGCTCAATTCTCCCCGATAGGACGACCGTGGCACCCTAGCTGACCATCCAGAGGGCCCCGTCATCTCGGCTATCAAGTACATCCGCAGCGCCTTCCCGGACCTGCAGATCGGTTGCGACGTGTGTCTGTGCGCTTACACCAGTCACGGCCACTGTGGAATCCTGCGTGATGACGGCAACGTTAGCAACCTGCAGTCCACAGGTCGCATTGCCGAGGTGGCCCTGAGTTACGCGAAGGCCGGCGCCCACCTGGTGGCCCCCTCGGATATGGCGGACGGGCGAGTGCGAGCCATCAAGCAGAGCCTGCTGGACGAGGGCATCTGCAACCGTGTGTTCTTGATGAGCTACAGTGCCAAGTTCGCGTCGGCATTCTACGGGCCCTTCCGTGACGCCGCCAAGTCGTCCCCTATGTCAGGTGACCGAAGCTGCTATCAACTGCCCCCTGGTGCTCGCGGCCTGGCCCGTCGCGCCATCCGGCGGGACGTGGCGGAGGGTGCTGACTCCATCATGGTTAAGCCCGGTCTGCCCTACCTCGACATTGTGCGTGACGCCCGCGAACTCGCTGAAGACCTACCTATCGCCGTCTACCAGGTTTCTGGTGAATACGCTTCCCTCTGGCATGCTGCTGACAACGGGGTCATGGACCTCAAGGCCGGCGTCCTGGAAAGCCTCCAAGCCATGCAGCGGGCTGGCGCTAACGTCATTCTGACTTACTACACCCCGCAACTCCTGGATTGGCTGTCGGAATAGACGGTATTTCGTGCTCCTTGTGCGTACCAACCTTGGATACCAGAGGGCGATGAGTTTGTTTTTTAAAGAATGAGAATTGCGTCAATAACTGGCAACGATGACCATTTTTATCCGTATGAAAGTAAACATAGTATATATAAATGAAGAGTTTGGGCAGAAAAACAAAGCCAGCGTACAATGGACCAGATCTCTAGCCCGCACCCTCATCGGCTAGCTTAACGCTAGCTTTCTGAACGGCCAACACTGAACGACTCCACACGACCAACGCCAGCCGGCGAACTGGGTCAGTTTGCATGGCGGTTGGACTACACCAATAATGACCCTGACATTGTGCTTCACCACACCGACCCTCTACCAGCTGTTTGTCACGCCACCCCCGTGCGGCCTCGCCTTTCTTAAATTTCCTCAAAGACCCATGTGCCGAGCTTTTGACCCATCTTGTGCCCTCATTTCATTTTCAGCTCCCTGTATTTTTACCCTCTGCCCCTCGTATTTACTACCCACCTACCTTTGTCCTACTCTCTGGGGGCTCACGATTGACTTCTTTCCCCCCCCTCTCGCACACAATATAACCCTTCTTCCACCCCCATTCCCTCATCTTGACTCACGAAGTGACATGGGCGGTGGTGGTAGCAAGAACAAAATAACCCCGCAGGACCGGGCTATTCTCGACCTGAAAGTTCAGCGCGACAAGCTGAAACAGTACCAGAAGCGGGTAAGCAACCTGGCCAACCTGGCCTGAGTATGTGACACGGAACGGCTGCGGGCTGCTCCAGCCGAGGGACTACTCTACCCCATTAACGCCTATGCGCCTGCGCATTCCCCCTTTCCGTGCTGTGCCGGGCCTCCCCCGTCAATCGCCCTAATCGACCCAGTTGAGCGTCGTCCTGGACCGGGAAACCGAGATCGCGCGGGCATGTTTGCTCCGCAACGATAAGCCACGAGCACTATTGGCTCTCCGTAAGAAGAAATATCAAGAGAAACTCCTCCAACAGACCGACGAGCAGCTCAACAACCTTGAACAACTAGTAAGTAGTGCCGCTGTGCACTGTGTTATACCCCTTCCCCCCCCCTCCCTGCTCACTTCACCTTGTCGTCACCAGGCCGTGTCGGAGCACCTCATTGACTGCAAGCTAGGTGGCTAATTTCCAGTGGCTACTCACACTTCCCCATGCTACGTGCACCTTCAGACGCAATCCATCGAATTCGCCCTGGTAGAGCGCGAGGTCTTCCGGGGCCTCACACAGGGCAATCAGGTCCTCAAGGAACTTCACAAAGAGATGTCTTTGGAGAATGTGGAGCGGCTCATGGATGAAACTGCCGACGCCCTGGCTTACCAACGCGAGATCGACGAGATGCTAGGCACCAAGATATCCGACGAGGACGAAGCCGAGCTTGAACACGAGCTGGCGACGCTGCAGGCCCAGGAGGTGATGGTAAGTTGGGCGCTAGTAGGGGCACCTAGCGCTGATGCTCTCTCCCCCCCTCCCTGTCGGAATACGACTCTGGGATTTCTTGGTAATTACACTTGCCCTCTCCAACACTAACCCCTCTCTACCGAACATGTTAATAACGATTGGCCATTATTGCAGCAGACTATCCCCGATATGCCCCAAGTCCCGACCCGGCCACTACCCGAGGTCAGTAAGGCGAGACCGCAGGAGGAAGGTGATGCCGAATCAGAATCTGAAACGGCGCGTGTTCCTCTGACGGCCTAGTTCATCTGCCTGCACAGTACATGGGCCCACTTTAACCATTTTGGTTGATGGGATGATATATAAATTTTAATAAATGAGCAGTAAAGTTACTAGACAGCTCATACAAATGCATAAAAAAACGATACCGATTATGAAATGCAACCAAGCGTTGAGGGGAGGGTGGGAGGGGCGGACGGGAAAAAAAATCACATTAAAACAGATCAGGGAACCCACCCTCCACAAGGAAAAATTGAGTGGATAAAACCCGGATATAAAATCCCGAGGCGGCAACATTATTTTTTTAGTGGGCCTCAATGTAACGAAGGGCGGCTGCCTTGACCTCCTCGATGTGGTCAGGCGTACCATACTCCTTCTCGAACATCAACCAGCGTTTGAAGAAAAACTTCATCTTCTTGGAGGACATTTTCAATCCGGTAATACGGCGGAAGAGGGCCCGGGCGGCGGCGTATTCGCCCCGCTTGATTTCCATGTCCAGGTAGACGGACCACAGGTCGAGACGTTTCGGGTGGTTGGCCAGCACGCCCTCCATGATGGTCCGACCGCGCTCGGCGTTGCCCTCCTTGAACTCCAGTAGGGCGAAGCGGCTAACGGCCTTGACGCGCTTGCGTTTCGGGAGGGTGGTGGCGCAGGTCTGGACCAACTCGCGGAACTTGGCAAGTTTACGTTGGCGCAGGCAGAAGGACCCGTAGAGTGTCCAGGCCTTGCAACTGGTCCGGTGCGTGGCCAGGAGTTTCTGGTAGGTCTTCTCGGCGCGCTCGACCTTGGACGTACGTTCGTAAATCTGGGCGAGTTGGATGTAGAGGGGTTTAGGTTCGGTGGTCCGGAGGGCGCGGGTCACCAGTTCATCGAGTCCCACCTGGGTGCCAAACTGGTTTTCCAGGTTGATGAGGGCAATCCAGACGTTGAATTTCTCCTGCGCCTCGCGGAACCCAATCGTCTTGAGCGCCCGTTCGGCCACCTCGCGCGCCTTACTGACTTCGAAGAGCTTGAGGTGGAACGCCATGTAGTTGATCCACAGGTAGGACGAATCCGGCGAGGTCACCACCAAACGCTCGAAAGCCTCCACCGTCGCCGGGGCGGCCGTGTCTAGCGTACCCGTAATGTCCTCCGGGAGGTCGTCGCGCTTGCTCCGGCGGCGGCGTTTGGCCGTTTGACCGTTCGAGTCTTCAGTTTCGTCGGCAACATTCTCCTCATTGTCCGAGTCGCCGTCGCTGAAATCCGTGCCGTCATTATCGGAGGCCTTCTCGTCATCTTCCTCCTCAACCTTGCGCTTGAGCGTCGCGCTTTGGGCGGTCACCTCAGAAACTGGGGCGGTGCGGTTGCCCTCTGTGTCATCCTCGTCGTCCCACACGAATCCGTTGGTTACAGACAGGGCGGAAACGTTGGGACCTTGTGCGGCGGGAGTGGAGCATGGCGACGGGGTAGCGATGGGCGTAACAGCGTCCTCCACCTCCTCATTAGCCATCTCCGATTGTTCGGGCTGTTCGGCTTTGTCGTCTTCCGATTGAGCGGGTTGTTCGGCTTCGTCATCTTCCCATTGAGCGGGGGTGCCCTGAGGACTGGCGGCGGTATCAGAGTCGATGCTCTGGTCCGCGAAAGTGCTTTCCGGCATCGGTGGGGTGTCGCCGTCTTGCGCGTCCAAATGCTCGGCCGCTTCGTCCAGAATCGCCATAAGGTGTTCCATGCCCGCCCGGTCTACGGATTTTCGCGACTCGATCTTTCCGATGGCTATCAAGGGGTTTTGCCGAACCTCGTTCACCACAACCATCACGTCGTCGTTGACGCGGTAGCGCGGACGGAACCCGTTGCTGCCAACCGGAACATCGGAGACGTTGGTGAAAAAGTCAACGTTGAGCCGGGTCAAGTGGGTCACGTAGAAATCCCTAGTGACAGCGCGCACGCGGCCCAGGTGAGTACTGCCGATATAGGGCGTGATACACCGGCCATAAAGCTGGGCCAAGGGATGCGGTCTAAATTCGGCCCGCCGGTGGTCATCCAGCGTGTTTTGATTCAGGGCCACGCGTTTCAGCGCGGTCTGCATGACGGCCTCGTAATGCTGTACCTCGGCAGCCACGGTTTCACAGCGGGCGTGGTAGGTGGCGATGGTTTCCGGGCTGGCTTCCCCGGTGGCGGCGGCAAGACGGCGCTGGTTCTCGCTGTCGATATTGGGCAAGTCCTCGTGAGTAGCGTAGGCACGAATCACCACCATGTATTCCGGGTGCTCGACCTTGACCACTTCGACGGCGACCACCTGGTTGACACGGTACGTAGGACGGCAGCCATCGCTGTCGACCGGCAGGAGGAAAGCCGGGGCGGAGCACTGCAGGTCCGCGGATTGGCCGCGCAGCTGGATCCCATAGGTAAAGTCGTTGACGCTGGCCACGCGGGCCAGGTGCAAACTGAGCAGTGCGGGTTCGTTGACGGGTTCGGCGTTGCGGGTTTTCTCCAACCACCACTGCTCGTCGTGGATACCATCTTGTACCCCTTCGATCCCGGTCTCGGCCAACGCCTTCATGCGGGCTATGAAGGCCATCCGCATTTCCCTGCGGGAGGTATTGCCGCTTCGGATAGGATTCACATCGCTCTCCTTGATCTTGCCGAGGATTACCGCGGGGAGCAAGCAATTCACGGAACCGGGGGCAATGATAACCTCCACGATATGTCCGACGGCAAAACGCGGACGAACCTTGGTGCTCGGGTCGGGCTGGACGAGATCGAACGGCGCTAAGCAGTCGTAGAGGGCGTCGGTCAAAAAGACCCGGTAGTGGTCGTCGGCCACGTGTAGAATGCGGGCGATATAGAAATTGTACGTCTTGGGGGTGCTGCGCAAGCCGAAAGGAACGTCGGGCGACACCGTCTTGGCTCGGTTGATGTTCGGGCCCTCTTGATCAAGCGCTTCCACGTCCCCTAGGGCCTGCGCCGCATACCAACGCTGGGGTCCGAGTTTAGGCACGGACTTGGAGGACGACTTCTTGCGCTTTGGCTGGCTCAGAGTGACCACGATCGCACCAAAGTCGGGGAACGGGTCGGTGGCCAGCTCGGCGGTCCATTTCACCGCGCGGGCGGTGTAGTGTCCGCCGAGTTGCACCGAGTTGAGGTCCCCGGAGCGGTTATACTGAGTGAAAGGTGCGAGGGCAAACGGGGAGCCTTTGCAACCGGTCAGGGCCACCACGGCGTGCATTTTGGTGACGTGGACGACTACCGCAGAGACGCCCTTGGAGCGGCAGAGCTTTTCGAGTACCTCGGCGTCCGGGGGCAAGGAGGACTGGTGATCCGCCTGGGCGTCGGCCAGGACCTGCGAGATGGAATTGGTGACATTGTCGACGGCCTTGGTACGGTCGAGGAAGTCGTCCACGGCGGTCAAAAAGGCGTGGCGGAAATACAAATCGACATCCACGACGCACAGGGCGACCGGATAGTCGGTAGGTGGCTCCTTAGCGTCCTCCTCACCCAGGTTGAAATTAACCAGGCCCTTCCACCCGTTACCGAGGTTAAAGGTGTAGCGCCTGCTTTTGCTGCACAGGGACACGTACGTGCCCCAGACGTAGTGGCCGCGCATGCGGTTGACGAGGGGGAACTGGAGGCCGGCACTGAGTCCGTGAAACGTGTTGGCGCCCACCGCGGCCTCGTGCAGGAGACGTTTCCAGGGCGCGGAGTTGAGGGCAAAGGGTACAGTATTCTGCGGCACGCCTTTCTTCAGGGCCACCTTGGAATTGAGATGGTTGGTGGTCAAGGACGGCCGGAGGGTGACCCGCGGCATGGGTCCTTCATCGCCGTCCTCCGGGGTGGGGTCGGCCGGCTGGAGCCCACGGACCACGACCGACTCACCACAGGTAAGCGGGTTCTTCCGGTACTCCTCAATATCGTCGGCACAGTCTTCGAGGTCGACCGGGATCGAGACGGACCCCGAGAGGGCCACGACCAGCATGCCAACGTCGTTGGTGGACGCATTTACCACGGTCGCCGCGTAGAGATGGTTGGGACGGACCTCTTCCCGGGTGGCCGGCAGGTACTGTTCGGCCTCGATGGCGGCGAGTACGAGGGGTTTGGTAGTGAGGAACGTAAGTTTGGTCGGGGTGGCGGCGCGCCACACTACGCAGCGTTCGAGGACGTCGCCGACCTTGATATTGACCCACATGCCGTGGAGGGCGAGACCGCTCAAGTCACTCAGTAGGTACCGTGGGATGATGGCTTTGACGCCGCCCGGCTGAATTTTGACGACTAGGAGGGTTTTCTTAACCTCCATGACGATACAGCTCACCACCTCATTGAGGGCCGGCGGGGAGGCCGTTACTTCCTCCCACTCCTCCACCGGCTCCACCGGCTCGACCTCCGCAACTGGGACCTCGGGTTCGACCAAATCCACCATGACGGCATTCTCGAACGGAGCATAATCACGGACGCGCACGGTATGCCGGGAATCGAGGCGGACCCGCTCGAGCCACTCTTCGGAAGACACAATCGGCCCAGGTTGGTCTTCAGACGGGGCCTCCACGATGCAGAGCAAGCCAGGGTAGCCCGGCAGGCCACCAAAGGCGGTCGTGTTCTGCAGCCGATCGACCTTGAAATTGTCCAGTACGGTACCTTGAAGGCATGCGTGGAGTTCCTGCGGGTGGTATAGTGGGGCGTCTGAGCCCTGGGGCGGCTGGGGAAGCCGGAGCTGGCCGGTCACCAAATGGGGGAGTAGCGACAGGGATAGGGTAGCGTGCTGCGGGGTGATGCGGGAGTAAACGACGCGGGCGATCACCTCCTGACCGACCTGGTACTGCTGGGCAAGCGAGGAGCACTGGAAATTGGTGGTGGTGGGGAGATGCATCCAGTGCACGGTGGCCTGGATGGACCCCATGATCTCACAGCACAGGCCCGAAGGTATGAATTGGGTAATGACGGCTTTGACGAGCATTCCGGGGCGCATGGCATCCGGGGTGGTTAAAGGTATAGCCGCTACGTTCTCGCTGGGCTCGGAACGCGGCGGGCCCAACTGGACGTTGATACTGCCGGGCTCCCCGCGCTCGATGCGGAGGAGCACGTGCTGGCCCATCGGCAGGGTAGTCGGACCGTGTGGGTTGAGCTGGGTCGCGTAGGCGGTGGCGTCGGCGGCATCGATGTAGGAGTGGACCTGAGGGATACCCAAGTCAACCAAGCACCCGCGGTCACCCCGGCCGACCACGGTACCGACCACCAGCATCCCCGGAACCAGATCGGCGGCCTGCAGTCCTTCGTTCACGACCTGCGGCGACATGGTGAGTAATACTTCAAGGTGGCCTGACCTTAGCACCTGACGGGATTCCACCCGGACGGGGACCAGCTGGCCCGGGAAGAGTAGGCGAATATCGAAGTCCGCAGCTGGGTAGGCAATGCCCGTGTATCCCTGATCGAGGTCGAGCAGGACCGACCCATCGAATTGAACCCTCTGGACCATGGCGAGTAGCCGGGCACCCCAGGTCAGCCCGAACTCTCTCAGCCGCCAGGCCTCCGGGGTTTTGACCAGGCCCCTGGCATAGGGGGACCGTGGTCCCGGGGCAACGGGTTGGCCTCGAACGGCTTTCCACTGGTTGGGACTATGTGGGGTGGGATTCCGGGCGGGCTGTCGGAGGTTGTGCGCGGCTACGGCTCCCGACCAGCCGGTCTGACGACTCGTATTGCGGTCGAAGTCGGTGTTCTCATCGGGCTAGAGTGGGAAGGCGGTGGGCAGGTAGAGTGGTAACCAGGCGGGCAGCGGGAATTAGGGGTAGGCAGTGGTTAATCACCCGTTGCTTTTGGCGGTCCAAAGCGGTGGAGGAGAGTAGAGGGGAGTGGGCTGTGTCCACCTAAAAGTTTCGCCGGGAATGCGCGGGTTCTGGTGGTCCTGGACAAGTGGCACTTACCTTCTCGCTCAGGTTGAACTTTTTGTAGTCGATTGTCGACATTATGGCGGGGCGAGGGACGTCTCGACAAGGGGGCGTACAAGAGCTAAAATGGGCAAAAAGAGGGGGTCAATAGCCTGCGGGGACAATGTTAGACGCAGCCAAAGTAGGCCAGAAGCGAATGCCGAGTATCGTGGAACAGGAGGCTACCGCTCGGTACCACTTTTTTTTCTCGCACTTGGCGCCGACGTCAAGGAGAGTAATTGATCTTTCCAAGGCACAGGGAGCCATTTGGACCCACGGGCCAGGCCATGCAGCAGGGATGAAAAAGTGCAATCGAGACTGGAGGGGAAAAAAAACAAAAAAAGAAGAAGCAAACGTCCTCGGTGAGATCAGCTCACGTGATATAATAAAGCGGGCCTCTCACCTGTGGCGTAGGAGAGAGAGGGAGGAGAGGAGAGCCTGGCTCTGGCCCTGTAGCCACGGCCCTTGCCTACAGCGAATATCTGAGCGGTTGTGGGCAGGATCATGGCCATATACTACATCTCCCCCCGCAGCAAACAGCAAGTAGTTTCTCCACACAATGACAACTAAAGCCGAAGGCACGGCTTGGTACGCCGTCCGACCCTCTGAACATGATTGCGATCAAGGATAACGCACCACCGTCGCTCACTCACAGTACCTATCAGTACATTGGCCCTGGGGCCGAAGGCGGGCGGTATGGGCTGATCCTGGGGCACACACACTAGCTCGCCAACTCTGTTGGACTGGCATGTGCCAGTAGGCGGCCGGGCGATGGAAGCATAGATGATTCGAAGTAGGATCTGAGAGGCCGGGGGTCCAGGCGCCGAACAGCCCCCCCCCGGAGACACACCGTTCCAGCCGGTCGGCTAACCCTGGCGACAATCCCAATAAACTCACCGCCCTGGTCCCATCCCGACCCATATGTACATCTCGACCCACCATGTTTTAACCACGCCATTTTATGGCCGTCAGGTACGCTGCTGATTGGCCCAAACAAGGGTGGCAGAGTGCCAAAAGGGAAGGGCGGGCGCTTGAAGCTACAACCACCAACCCTTTTGCCATGGGAGAGATTCCAGGCCCCATGTACAGCCATTGCCCAGCACCACAATTCCTTGACACCCACATACTCCCGACCCGTGTTTGCACCCACCTCCCCTCCCACTAAAGACCTTTTAAACTCGCTCAGTCCCGGTCGTCTACCCAGCCATATAAACACACTTTAGGGTGCCCTCTTTAACCTCGCATTGGTCCAACGTTCCTGGACACCCCTCCTCACATCCGCCCCGCCCCCTCCCTCACTAGCCCCTCACCATGGACACCGTTCTCGAAACCGTTCTGCCGGCGCACCCTTACTACCCGGCGACGCTGGCGCTCCCGCACTACATCGCCAACACGCTTACCTTCCAGCAGGCCCTAGGCGTCCTCGGCGCGGCTATCCTGGTCATTGGCACGGGCGCCACAGTCCTCCTATCGCGGCGTCCCCAACTCTCCACCTGCGAGCGCATCGTCTTCATCTGGTTCCTCGTCTCGGGCTCTATCCATCTGGTCCTCGAAGGCTACTTTGTGTTGAACCATCGCACGCTGGCTGGCGACCAGCGTATCCTGGGTCAGCTGTGGAAGGAGTACTCGCATAGCGACTCGCGCTACCTTTCGAGTGACACGTTCGTGCTGCTGATGGAGGCCGTCACCGCCATCATCGACGGCCCGCTGTGCTACCTGGCCGCCTTTGCTATCTACCAGAACTCGCCCTTCCGGCACGTGGTACAGCTGTCCGTGTCGATCGCCCAGATGTACGGCGACCTGCTCTACTATACCACCACTCTGTTTGAAGGATTCCCGCACTGCAATCCCCACCCCTATTACTTTTGGTTCTACTTTGTCTTTATGAACGCGGTGTGGATCGTTATCCCGTTCAGCCTGGCCTGGCAGTCCGGCAAGTATCTGACCAGCGCCGTCACCCGGATCCAGGCCCTTGAGAGCCGCAAGAAGGCGCATTAGGACGCACTTAAACTGTTAGTTGCTCCTCACCAATTTACTGTAATATTCCTGAATATTAGAGCGAAACGGGCCCAAACCCTGCACGCTTTGTCGTCATTGGATTGGTTTGCGGCAATACATATTTATAAATTATAAAAGGTTGCGGCAGTGCTCCTGAGCCGTGCCGTAAGGTAGAGTATGTGAGTATGGTTACATAAAGAAGGCGTGAGTAGATAGGACCAGGGGGCTGCTACATAGGTAGGGATAACCTCCTCCCTCCCCCTTCCCTCCAGACCCAACTCTAGACATGATTACTGCCCGAGTAGGGCATTCAGACCGAGCTTGAGGACAGTGTCCGCCGGACAGTTGAAGTTGGTGGAATCCGAGATGGTCGGCTTGATACCGAGCCAGCTGATACCACGGACCTCTACGACCGCCCGGTACGAGATTCGAATATCGGAGCTGGTGGCACACTTGGAAATGAACTGCTGGGCAGCCTGACTGAACCCATTGGCTGAGGGGTCGAGGGACAGCTGGTAGGGTAGCTCAAAGGTCGTATTGGCCATCTTAGGAAACGTCACGCCGGCGTCCAGCGCGCCCTGGCCCAGTGGATAGTCCACGGTAGAGCCATCCACGGTGACGGGCAATGTGCCGGTCACAGTCACGTTGCTGAGTGTCCACGGAATGTAGTTGGGGTTGTAGGCCTTAATCGAAAAGTATATGGGGACGCTGGCGCCGGTCGTCACGTCGCGGCGGATCGGATGCATCAGCCCAACGGGGGAGTCGTCCGGAAGAATCGCCCTGCGGGTGGCTAGTTGCGTCGTTGACAAGCGCGGGCTCTGGCTGGTCAGGCTGACGCCTGTAACCTCGACGGTGGGGATCCGCGGCCACACAAAGTACAGGGTCACCCCCACTCCGGCCAGGATTATGACCAAGATGGTCAGGCAAATGAATGTACTCTTGCGGCTACGGCAGCAGCAGCAGCAGTAGCGGCGGAAGGCCGAGCGGCGCGGGCGAAGGGCTGGTTCCTGGGGCGCCGGATAGGCCAGGGTAGGCTCTCGCTTAAAGGCGTAGTCATCCTCGGCGAGGGTAGCCGCGCTGGGCTGCAGCGGGGCGTGGACGTCGTGGGGGGAGCCTGGGTGATAGGGAGCAGCGGTGTCGACCCCCGGTGCGGGGGCGCGGTTGAGGTACCGCCGCTCAGCCTCGGGGGAGCCGAGGTCCATGTCAGGCTGGCCATGGTAGTAGTCCAGCACCGAGTTGGCTTCTGTGTACTGGGTCTGGCGATGGGGGTCGAACGCCGCAGTGCTCTGGGTGGTCGGGGTAGCGAACGGGTCGTGGCCGTAGGGGTTGCTGTTACCGGCGGAGCGGTAGGACGCGCCGTCGTTCAGAGGGTCTCGACGGCGGTCCGCGTCGATATAACGGGACATTGCGGTAACGGTGTAGTAGGCGTAGGAAGACAAGACGGACGAAGGGTCCGTAGGGTAACCGAAAGGTCGGGGCGCCTACAACGAAGCAACGGTACGAAGAGGGGCAATAGACGGGAAGAGGGGCTGTGGTGGCAGAAGCAAAGAACGATCGACGGTCGTGGAACACACAACAGTGGAGGATAGACGGGTGAATGCCGCCAACCGCAATTGGTTCGCTGGTGAACGTATGCCAAGGCAGTAGGGTTTCGTTAGTGCCGTGGACAACACGAGGAGGGGGACAGAGTGGTCGGGTGAACGGGAGGTGGAGCGTAGGGGATAGGGGATGGCGACAAATATGCCGCCGGTCAAACAAAGGGGTTGTCCAAGAGATGAGCGGTGACGGGGCCCTCACGGTATCTCGACAGGTGAAGAAGGTGTCGGAGTCACAAGAGGGACGGAGAGAGAGAGGGGGCACTACCAAAGCACTGAGGAGTTTTCTTAAGCAATAGAGTAACCAGGCAGCGGAGGACTGGGTTTGCGGAAGGGGGTAGAGTAGCAAAATGGCACTATAAATGTGCGGTTAAACAGAACCGTCGGGCATAAAGTGCCAGGGGCCAGGCAGGAAAGGATGTAGCCTATATATCTATAATGACCGAGGCAGTGGGGCATGCCAGGGTAGGCACAGGCTGGTGGGGGATAATGGGAGATGTAGCGTCGGAGACGGAAGAGAGGCCGAGCGAGGAAAGGGGCGGAGTATGGCCCAAGCGAATGGTGGGAGTAAAAAACAGGACAGCGGGAAAAATCGAACAGAAGACATGGGGGGCGGATAGGTCTTCAGCGTTGCACAAGCGGCACCGCGTCTTCTCGGACGGCTGTGGGTTGCCTACACTTGTCATCCGAAACGGCTGGCCCGTAGTGATAAGGTGCGTTTGACCAACCTGCCGCTACCCTGCGCTAAATGAAAATGACGCCCGCAAGGCCAACAGCGATGTCATCATTAGGGGCGCTAGCTCTGAGTGTGGGTACTAATCAGTAGGATCCACGGCCAGTGAGGTTGGAGGGGTGCGACATGGAGTTTGCAGTCTAATGCGACGGTAGGAGCCTTGACGTCTGCGCCAGGGGGGGGTGAGGAGCAAAGTACAAGTCATGAAGACCGTAGTTGCACCATCACGGTCCTCACCAGCCACCGCTGAATTTGATAACGTTGCATGCGCAACAGCCCTCACGAAACTTATGGTATCACCGGTCCCTCGTCACAACCCTCCTCCTCCTCTCCCCTTACATATTGCAACGCTGCCCGTACGAACATGCTGGTGCCAAGTTTCGATCCTTAGAGGCGATATCCTTTTTTTAGAAACAAGCGTAAGGCGGAAATTGCAAGGCTTGGCACTGCAGTGCTGAGGCGGTAAAGCTCCGGCTAGTGAGACCACCCACGTTTGGCAAGTACTACTAGGCGAGCTCTGGTGATCTATTAGATTTGGGCACCCCAGGATTGGATTCCACTCCTCTCGACTCTCTCTTTCCAACGCCATGTGGACGGCTGCCACGCGGAGGGGGGGGATCCAGTGGCCACAGGTAGCTCCTATTGATTAAATTGACGGCGATGGTAGCGGGCTTACGCTGAGTTCTCCGGGCCCACTCAATGCGGGCCGGGTCCCACCAGTGGCCAATCTAGGTGTAGCGCACATTCTCCCCCCTGCGCTATAAATAGTCCCAACTGGGTACGCCAACCGGCGCCCCTCCTCCCAGGGTGCGAAACTTTGACCACTACCGCTCAACACAATTGCTTGATAAAGACCTCCTCCCCGCTCCGCATCGTCAAATTGTTCGTGGCTTCCAACCGAAGGTTCCAATTGGATCCACCTGCCCCCCCTCTCATCACGTCTCCCTCCCTTTCCCGCCCCACCTACCTTACCCGCGCTGGACTCAAGCTAGGGCTTATTGATCAGAGGCTGGGGAGAGAGAGAGAGGGGGGGGAAGGAAGTACAATGGCGCCGCGGCCGGCACTCTATTGTTGGTATACAATGGCGCTGCGACCCATGGCCAGCTTGTGCCCAGTCGAAAAGCGGATTGGCAGCGACGATACGGTCGCCCTGAACCCGCTCCAGCTGAGTATGGGCCCCGTGTCGAGTGGAGTCCCGCCTGGTTTCGACCCTCGGTTTCTACACGAGCTATTTCTAGCAACCATTAGGGCACCAGCTTCCCTCCAGATGCTAGTGGTGGTTCCAGTACTTTGGTCAGCACGGGCGTCTGGTGCCAAGACGTGAACTAGGACTTGGTGTGGGTGGGCTGCGTCAATCGTTAACGCTACCGCCCGGTTTACCAGGGTGTGTGTGTGTGTGCGTGTGGATGGAATCAGGGCCAATCATTCGCTCCTGCAGACGGCATATGTCACAATCATTTTTATAGGTGTACCTGCCTTTAAACGTAATATTCATGCCGCAATCCCGGCTAACAATGCGCCAATCGGAATAACGACGGGCGGATATCCATTGGGTCTGCCGAGTGGAGATGGCCGTCCCCCGTTAGTAACTAGATCCAGACTGACCTACCGGGTTTAATAACCGCCTACAGTAAATTGCAAGGCCCCAGTTATCGCGTGACTGAGAGGAGCCTGATACGTGATTATTTCTTGAATTTTATATGGTAGATTGCTAGAAAAGCGAATGGGACTTGGGCGAATGAGAGTAGAGGGGAGGGCGGCGCCATTACGGCTCAGTTACGAATACAACAGCAGGCTTACAACAGTGCGATAACGCAGGAGATCTCGAAATGGAAATGGAGTCAAACAGTACAACGGGGGCGGGGGAAGAAAAGGAAAGCGATGTGCAAGTAAATAGCGTGTCAAGGGCCCTACGGGGCCTAGACGACACGTAAAGGAGATAGAGGTACACTTATACAAATAAAAAAATAAAGCACCAGAAGAAAGGCTTCCTAGACCACAAAGCAAACAAGATTAGAACCACGCCTGGGCAGCCATACTACTCCAGTGCCGCACCCGCCCCATGGCACCCACGGGCGTGTGGCGCTCGGTCCGCACGGAGTAGTTCGAATGGTACCTTTCACCCTGTCGGTTCCCCTCATCCACGCTCAACGGCTCAATCTCGACCCCGTCGTCCAGGGCTTCCGAGGGGTGCAAGTAACCCGGTTTAGACGGCAAGAGGGGCCGTTCTTTGTGTGGCCGGACGGCGGCTGAAGACGAGCCATTCGAGGAAAGTTTCCCGCACAAGGCACGCCACACGTCCCGGACGGACCCGACCGGGCCAGCGACGGCACCACCATCACCACCACCACCACCTGATGCCGACGGGCCACAGGGCATATTCAAGGAAGGTCCAAGTCGGAGGTACCGATGGCGACGGAAGCTACGGATTCCCCAGACCAGCTTCATTAGCCATACGCTATAGACCCCGGACACCAAGTGTGCGGTGGTGGCCGCGTAGCCCAGACAGGCCGCCAGGGTGGTCAACGTACAAATGAGCGGGAGGTTCATATGGTCGGGGCTCTTGCTCAACCATTGGAAGTCATAGGCACTAATATACCGACAAGCGTTCGCGCGGAGTCCCGAGCCCGGGGCGGCCGTTTCGACAAATAGGACCACCGAGGGGATGATCCCCCAGAACAGGGCTAGCCCGAAATCGAGCGCAGCCATGACTTGCAGTCGGCGGGGGCTGGGGATTCGGTACTCGAAGTGGCTCTGGTAGCCCTCGCCCAGCCGGATCAGGCTGACGAGGAGGCTGGTGGAGGAGAGCACCAGGTACCCAATTTCCCAGCCGGCCGACAGGTCGAGGCGGGCCGGGGCGGGTTTCGGAGCGAGGGGACGAAAATCGGCGCCGGCCGCGAACACCCCCACGATGACGGCCAGGAGGATTGTGGTGGCCAAGGTGATGACCGTGTTCGGGACCAACAGGTATGTCCGATTGAGTTGGCTTCGGAGGATCCGATCCTTAGCGTCATTGAACTGGCGGACCGACGCCGTGTCATCCACCCCCGAGGTATCGGACCGGAGCGGCATGAGGAACGTAGATGTCGCACTGACCCCCTCCAGCATGGAATCCGAGTTGACGTGCATGGTCGCGCCCACGGGACTGGTGGTCTTCCACGGTTCACGGGGATTTTTTTTGGGCACTCCCGGAGGTCGGTGGGACTTGTGGAGGCTGTCAATGAATGACGGGGCATCGGACGGGGCCGAGAGGGTAGACGCTCCGAGGTTGGTCGCAAAGCTGTGCGGGATGCCCACCACGGTAGACTCGAAGGTGGTAGGGGTGGGCGGGAGGGCCGGGTAAGTCGAGCGCGGGCGCGGCGGCGAGGGGCTGTCCCGGCTAGAATCCTCTTGGACGGGCGTGCTGGTGAGCGGATAGGAGGTGCTGCGTGGGGAGGGACGGCTGTTATCGGAGAGCACCGAGTCGCGCGGGGGCGAATTAGTCACCTTATAGAGGAATGATGACGAGGCGGTCGCCTCCGAGGGTCCCTGCGATGGATCGTAGTTTGAAGAGGCACGACGTACGTGGCGACCGTGGCTCGGCCGCATGACATCCGGGGGCGAAGAGGACGGCAGCGGGGCGTCCCGCCGCCAGGTGTGGTTATCGGCCATAGGGGCTGGAGACGGGGCCGGAACCATGGCATGGGGATCGTTGGTAGGCGGGTGATGGTTAGCCATGGCCGATACTGCACCGCCTATCCGGGGATCGGCCGAGACGGACGCGTACATGGAAACCGCACGCTGACCGCTGCGCCCGTAAGACAAATCACCTGCCGGTGGCGGTGGCGGGGTGGGTAGCTTCTTGCGATATCCGGACAGCGTGGGCGACGGGTTAGCAAACGACGGCTGCTGCAGGTGCTGGCCAGGGACAAACAGTCGCGGGGCCGATTCGACCCGGGAAACGGAGTAGACCCGGGGTCGGCTGGCTGGACCATGAGATTCATCGAAGCCCAAGGGACTGCGAAACGACGGGTGAAGCGGCACCGCGGTCCGTGAAATATAATGGGTGTGGAGACCCAGGTGGTTCGTGGCCACCGAAGCCGCGGCAGAGTCGTAGTCTGTGTCGCACTCGGATAACTCGGAGGCAGTGAATACGCTGTTGGCCAGCGGGGAGTGCCGCGTGGGCTGGCTGCCGACCGACGGGTCGCTGTACCGGTGACGCGGCCCTGGAGACGACGACGGCGTCATGTAAGGCCCCGTGCCGGTACCGGAGGGAGTCGGTGACTGGTAGCCCGAGCTCTGCTCGTAGCTACTTGACACTTTATCGTACATCGATGGTGAGGCGGACTGTGGATAAGAGGGTTCTCGGGATCCCGCGCCCACGGGAGAGCGGCTAGTAAGTGGGCTTACAAGAACAAACAACCGAAGGGGGAAGGGTCGCGTTCGCGACTGGACGGGGAGTCGCAGAACGCGGCGTGGGAGAGCTAAGGGTAATCGTGGTGGGACGGGAAAATGGCCCGCGGGTTGGGAACTTTCGGTAAGGCGATTCAGAATCGTGTGCAAGGGCGTGATGGAGGCGCCGCTGAATAGGACGATAGTTAAAGTACAGGAAACGAAACACACAAAAAATGCAGAGAGACAAGAGAACCGACAGTTGGAAGATAAGGCCAGCAGGGCTAAGGGTCCTACAAGCGTCGACGAACACCCTTCAAGCGGAGTCGAAGTGGGGAGGGCCGCGGCAGAGGGAACGACGCGTGGGGCAAAGAAGGAGATGGGGAGGGGTGAACTCCGCGCGTCTCAGAAACGTTGCAGGGATTCACTCCGAGCCGCCAGGGCCTGACAACGAACGTGGTTACTACCGCCACCGCCGTTTGAAACTTCGACACAGGGTAGCCGGGAGCTTCGTCGCTAGCCACTGCGCTCACCGCGGGGTTCCAAGAAAAAGAACAATAAAAGGCGCTACCCGACAGAGTGACACGGGGAGGAGGGGTTGAGTCCCAGCCGGCCGGACTTGGAAATCGCTTGCATGCGAAACCTGAACCGTAGGGCTTCGGACAGTGGGGGATCGAAAGGTGAGACCTCTGCCTAGTCGCAGAGAAGGGCAGGCTGAGACGGCGGTGCGGGTCCGGATAGAAACTGGGTAATGGCAATGAACCAAGGTCTCGAGAGATAGAGTGGTCGGCACTTAAGGTTAACCCCGGCAGTCTGGCCCTTAAACCTTGGTGCCCCCCCCCGGTCCCATTAGCGTACTGGCTTAAGGCAGATTGAGTTGGCCCAGAGAGCACTGGAAAAAGAAGAAAATCAGCCGTGGCTGGGGCATTACGGCTGCGCCAGAACAGGGGGGAGGGAGGGACTATGTGGTGAGCAGGGGGCGATAGAGACCCAGACCCGTACTCGGCCCTGCTAGCCACGGAGGCCACGAAATCTCCATGGCATTAAGTCCGCCCCCCCCCCCACGCGCCCTCCCCATCCGCCATGCTCGCAGCTGCCCCTGGCCGTTCATTACGTGGCACTACCCCAATCGAAAAAGCGCACTTGGTTAGACGCTTGTACCAGCCACTTGATTTTTAGCAAGTCGGATAGCTGCAACGATCCCTCCTGTGGCCGCGGCCCCTTCTGGGGCTACTACTGTCGGGGACCACGAGACATTCCCTTACAGTGGGGCCTTAGACTCGAGTCAGGAGTGTCCTGAGCCGACCTCCCCCTCCTCACTCCTACCACGGTGCACTGGACAGTCAACGTGTTGGACACCCTGCCTTGGGAACTTATAACGGCAGGGTCCTCCAGGAGAGGGAGGAGGGAGGGGGACGCAAACGTGCGCTATTTGGCATGTTATTGCGAGCACCTTTGCAATCTAAGCTTTCATCAATGAACCACCTCAGGCGTACAGTCGATGGAAACAGGTACAGCACTTGTCTACGACGTAAGCATGACCTCGCGTGTTAGCGTCATCCTAGTTACCCCTACAGGTTTCCAGCCGCCCCGCGTGAAAATGCGACGCGTCCTTCCAGCCAACCAGAATGCAATGCATGTCGATCGTAAACAAACCCATATTGGTGCACGTGATGTCACCTCTCCCTCCCCCCCCCGTCCCGCCTGCATTCATTACTATTGAAATTACAACGATAAATTCAGGCGAGTATCAGAGGCATTTGGAGGGGAAGGGAGGGCTCCGTGGCTTCAGACGTATCGTTGACATCATCATTTTTAATATCAAATACAGACGTGGTGCATGGTGGAAGATACTATCGCCACACCCTGTGTGCGTCAATGGGAGGTTTATGGAGGGTGGAGACGGGGGGGGACGGCCCATTTATTATCAAAAGGTGAAGGAGGTGGCTTAAAACGACCGGCCTTTCCTCACTTTTCAACCGCTGTCGATCTAGTACATGGCCGACTTCCTCTTCCTCCCTCCCCCCCCCAGAGGATGTTGCAGATTAACCCCGACAAAGCGATATGATACATAGGCAAAGTGCGGTATCCTTATGTCAGTTGTAACGGGTTGCTAGGAAAGGCTCAACGTTCGTGCGAATCATCCGCACCTCAACGCTGCAGCGGGGAAAAGGTGTACTTTAGCGGGAATCCAGCCAAGTGCAACTTAAGCCTCCCCAAGAATCTGGCGGCTATAGAGGATAAGGGCGCTCGGTGGTACTCTATCCCTCTGCCACTACCTACGAAGAGACGGATGAAGGGTACATCTCCCGTAGGTGCGCCCGCATCAGATGCTGTAGAGGCGGGATGGCCGTTTTAACGTAGTGCGTACTCAGAGGAGGCAAGTAGGACGGTTTGGGTGTAATGCCGGGGTTGCATAAGGTGCCCTTGTAGGCGGCGGCATTCGAGATTTCCGGGGGGTTCTGCGTAGACGTTGCCGAGGAGCGCCGAATAAACGACGGTGGTGGTAATGGTAGAGGGTATGGTGTGGAAGACGGCGGTGACACCGACCTTGCGAGATACGGCCGGCGGTACTCGCTGGCCGCGTATGGTGGGGGTGTCAACGGGGTCGGCGACACGGGGGAGTGGCTAACGACCGCTATGGGCGCCACGGGCGCCGCCGCCGCTGCCGCCGAGTGCTCTTCCGTATGCATCTTGTCGTGTTTCTTGACATCCTGGGGTCGCTTGAACGCCTTTTGGCAGACGCCACAGCGGTACGGCCGGAGGTTAACGTGCGAACGAAGGTGCGACGTGATGTGGTCGCGCTTTTTGGCTTGGAACCGGCACCCGCCCCAATGGCAAGTAAGGCACAAGTCGTTGTTGGCTTTGCGGCCAATATGCTGCCGGCTCACGTGGGTGTAGAGCGCGTTGCTGTCCTCAAAGGGCGGGTGCGTGCAATCGACCCAACGGCAGACGGTAGGGGCGAGGTCGCCATCGTCCGCCATAGGGCTACGGGGACTGACCGGTGGCATGGTGGACAACGGTGGCCGCGGAAAAGGGCGTATGAGTACAAGGTTTAAAAAGCGGCGTATCGAAGTTTAGGATACTAATGATCGATGAATAACAACGAGCGGGTCGGGGGGGAGGGAGAGCTAAGGGGTAGAGTAGGTTCTTAGCCAAGGGGTGACTTTGCAGTAGGCTGTGGGGTCAGGGTTGACACGTTGCAGGTTATGAGAGCCCTAGGAAAGGGCGAAAAGTCTCATGCAGTAGGCGGGAACAGCTAGCTACCCATCGGTGGGGCTCTCAACCGTCTTTATAAAGCTGGAAGCAGGCTGGGCGTGTACAACCTGAAGACTGAAACCGCGGGTAGTACGGGAGGGGGGGAGAAGGCAAGCGATTGCAGATTCTAAGGGTTCGAGAGGGCGTCCGGGCGGGGGGGGGAGAGGGTGCCAAGAAGACAGGTGGGAGCCCCTTCAAGGGATGCAAAAGCCACGGCTCTCCTCCAGTATCGAAGACTCTTGCGATGTATAGGATACCGGGCGGTATATGACCAAAGAAAAAGCGCACCCCTAGGTCAGTCTTGGCACATCAACCATTGGCTGGGGAGAGCGCCTCTAGGGAGGGGGGGTGTGGAGACCGGCTGGCGGTTAAAGGGGCCACCGGAGTAGTACGAAAGTTGAGCGAGGTAGCAGAGGAGAAGGAGGGGGGGGGGATTGGATTCGGATCACAAAAGCTTGGCCTTTTTATTTCACGTCTCTTTTCACAACGCCGGCTGCGCTTTTGCCGGTCTTGTAAAATCCGCTGGCGGGAAGATCCGCCGCGTCACCGTGGAACGTTCTATACAGAACCTGCTTCTTGGGTTCAATTTCAAATGTCACCTTTTCCCCCTCCTCCTCCCCTGTAGCCTTAGTCACTTGCAGCCAAGGCCACCTTGGCATCAGTTGCGTGCATGGCCCTTCCCTATCTCCATCTTTTTGGTCATCTAACCACTCAGATTGAGAAGTCAACTCTAGTCTAATCGGCTTATGGGTACTATTAGATATACAAAAACCGGGGCCATTCGATCGTGTACACTCTTCGCTTGGCACGGGGTTGTCATGGGTGCTTAAGGAACGTCACCCCACCCTATAATTTTTTCTCCTTCTTTTACAGATTTGTGCGTGATTTCGCTGCCAAGATTTTTGTCCCGACTTCTTGGATGACCTGGCGAAGGTTATTGCCTTGGCGCAGAGCTTGGATTGTCAACCCGTCAAGAGCCAAGGGTCCTGCATTGGTGACCTATCGTCCGTAGTTTACATCAGCAATTAGTGGGTGGTTAATGGGGCGGTGGGTAAATTTAGAAGTTAGACCACGCCTGGCGCACACACACTCACACACACACACACATATATACACACTACCGAAAAAGAAAAATACCCACAAAGAACGCCGCCATGCCAAAAGGCTCACTAGCCTAGGGAGAAAGGGGTAGTCCTGGATTGCAAAAGTGTCGGTATCATGAGGAAGAGGAGTACTAGGATCCAGTCTGACAGCTGCACTTACCTTGGCTTCCGTGATGGCGAACGTGGGCGACTCGGTAAAAGTCAAATCCAAGGTAGCATACTTATCATCCTTCTCGGTGTAGTCGTAGATGATCTGCACGCTATCGGGGCCCGTGGCTTTCAACAAGCGAACACCGAAGAGTGTTGCCAAAACGTTTTGGGCCTCGGTGAACCTGCAGCCCGATTTAGCGATAGAGGTGAAAGCAAAGTGAAGAATCGACGTGTAAGTAGGCAGTAGACAGTTCAGGTATGCCGGCTGGGTGAAGGTGGGGAGGGGGCAAAAGAAAGGACGGGGTTTTCTGGATAATCTTTCCCTTCTCGATGCAAGTCTCTATTCCCATACTTTAGTGCCTGCTACGACTTACCAATCGTAGAGCTCCTGAACCTGCGGGTCCTTTGTCAGGGCCTGGCGCACTGCTTCCGCCGCAAAAGCCTCTTCGGATTTCTGCTGAGTAGCTAGCCTCTTAAGTTCATCCTCAAGATCCTCAGCGGTGCGTTGAAGCCGTGCTGTCTCGTCACGACACGTGTCAATGTCCCCTCGCAGGGTGTCGTGGATGGTAACCTGTGGGACGGGTAAATAGTAGTGTACTAAGGGTCGGTTGGTTAGGGACCTGGCGAGATGGGGGTCCAAATGGGATGAAGGGGGGGGAAGAAGACGGTTGGATTGCAACCGGGTGCCGTCATCAGCCTCCCTTAGCAGAGCGTCCCCTTCCTTACCTGCTCGTCCAGTACTCGCTGCGACTCTTGGATGGTTAATTTCTGGTACGGGAATGGGGTGTAATTTTAGGCTGTAAAAGTTAATACCCAACGTGGCTTACGGCTGGTGGTAATTACCTCACTAACCTTGTACATCTTAAGACACACTTACCTGATTACTGGTGTCGTCCCCTTCCAGCTCGTGGAGCTGGCTCTCCTAGATAAAAGGAACGTAAAGGCCCGGGTGGAATGCAGAATGAGGTGTAAAAAAAACGTCGACATAGTTAATACTCCTGACGTCGGATCTGTCCTCCGTTTAATGCTAACTTGAGCGCATACGGACCAAGTCAGCAGCGTCCAACTTACCAGTTCAGCAATTTCGGCCAAGATCGGCGCAACCTCCTCAAATTCCGATTTGACTTGGTGATAGCCTGTCAAGATGAACACACAAGAAGGTTAAAGCCTCAGCCAGGTTAGTTGGTCAGTCATTACCGTCACCTTTGTCAGTCCGTACGCCGCCTCAATTTCTGGCATGCACACCTCGGGAAGGGGTTCTATTTCCAGCCACCATGACCTACCATCAGCCACACTGTTGATGGTGTAGTCAATCTGTTCGTGGCGGACCTGTGTCTCGGTCTTGCGTTTCTTGAGTTCCTTTTTGCTGACCAAATTACCCGCCTCAATCTCCTGGATGTCTTCAAGCTCAATGTCAACGGGAGGTTCCTGCATCAAGTCCCGCAGGAACCGTTCCTTGGTAGTCTGCTCTAGATAGTTAAATTTGAGTTTGGAGAACAGGGTCTACCCCAATCGATTAACATCGACATGAGAGGTGTGTGAGAGTGAGTATGGCAGCCAGGAGGTGGGGTGAGGTGAAGTGCAAGGGGGGGGGGGGAGAGAGAGAGTGATAGGGGGGGGGTGCGGGGTTTACGACCAGCAATGAAATAAATTAGCCAATGGCGCCCCTAATCGTAAGTCAGTGCCCCAGGTGTACCTACAAGTACGAAATACGGCCAAACACAGCCACAGCGCCCTTGTCATCAACTTACTCGGTAGTAAGCCAGGTCGGCCTCGACAGCCTTAGGCGTGTGGGTTCCAGGATGGTTGAAACGTTCAACGTTGCGGGCCTTCTTGAGGCAGGTTTCCTCGAGTTGCAGAATGTGGAACGCATCCTTCTGAAAGGCATCGCGGAGCCTGTAGAGGGTTGAAGTGTAGGGTGGAGGAGAATTCAAGGACCATTCGACGGGTAGGGTTAGCATCTTGCCGAAGCCTACGCAGGGCGGGCGCAGTGAAAATCGCGGAAATTCAGGGCGGTACCGTACGCCAATTACCTGGCCGTTTCCGCGACCTTGTGCTGAATTTCGGTATCCATGACGAGTTTGAGGATGATATGAAGCTATTACTTCATGGGATTGGAGACAATTGAAGAGCTGGTGCGGCTGGTACCTCGCATGAATGAGCTGGTATGGACCAGGGGAGGGAGCAGTTAGGAAAAAGGAGCTAATTGTCAGGGAGGTGCGAGGGCGGAGTTGGTAAATAATAACGGCCACCCGGAAGGGCAACAGCAACGCCATCATCCCACGGTGGGAAATCCCCATGCCTCTTTGCCCTCACATCAAACCTGCCATCCCTTCGTTGCGTTGATTTCGTGAGTGGGCCGGATAGTTCCATTCTTTGGGTACGGTTAAACCACAGGGGGGCCGGCAAATACTTCTTTTGTGTGGGTGTTATCTTTTCAACCATGGGAAAGGGGTTTAATTTTAAAGTGATGGTTAATAATAAAATTGCCATAGGGTCGAGTTCCGTCTACTCACAGTACTTGCGGATATTCCGTGATAAGTAGTTGGCCACAATGGCTTGGTCATTGGCGTAGTACTTGGCCAAATTTTTGATGGGTTTGGGGTCGAGGTCAATCAGATGTACGGTATAAAATACCCGGGTACCCGTTGTTGTCTCGTCTGGGTTGGGCTCAGCTTCCAGGTAGCCACGATCATTCCATCGTACCTTTAAGAAACCCGTCCGACCGACTTCCGTCTCGTCGAGGGTCGGCGCTGGTACGGTTCGGTGGCTTGCCGGGTTGACCCACAGCGAGATAAAGACGGAACAGTCTTTTAGCGTGGCCGAGATGAGGTGCTTTAGCACGGCATGGCGTAGCTCTCGGGTGGTGCGGGGCAGGGAGGGGCGGGTTTCCGGGTCAATGGTGGCTAGAACCTCGGCCCATTCCTCGGCAGTTGGTGGGTCGAGGAGGTTGTTGACGGCCGGTTTGGTCCCGTCGTCTCGACTGCGAAAGTCACTCAACAAGGCCACTAGGCCTTCGACATCCCAAGTGTCCAGGTACTGTTGCCACCGGCTGAGTCTTTGCAGTACCGGCTCTTGCTGAAGGATGGTAATCAGGAGAGGCGTCAATAGCGTATCTAGAATACTGGAGCTGATTGGAGCGGGTAGGTCGGGTTGTGGTGTCAGGGTCCCAAAGAGGAGGCGGTGGTGGCCAATTGTAAATGCGAGGAGCAATGCATTTTTTTTTTAACTGGCGAGCGAGCAGATACGGTGCTTCAGCCCACAAGGCCACGCACGGTTCGGCCCTCCCTCCTTGCTTACCTGGAAACTAATGTCGTATGCACCGGGATGATCCGCTCAAAGAACTGATGGACCAGGTCCTCCCATGCCTGATTACCGGGGGGGAGTTGGGCACGGAAAAAATTCATAATAGTTAAGTGTGAGTGGTATTATTATCAAAAGACTGGGGACATTAACCAGTGCTCAGTGTAGGCCGCCCCGTTCCTCACCCCCCCCCCACCATAACACTGGGTTGTACTTACCGACCGAGGCATGACGGATCCGTCGCTCCGGAAGAGTAGCAGATTATTCCGGGGCTGCGTGTACAGGGCTTCGAAGGCACTTTCCATACGAGCCGGTGAACCGGAGTAAAGATCCATCGGGCAGAAGCTTGATGGTGGGTCGGTAGACGAATCGACGTCGCGGTATTTCTTCATACAGAAGCGGCAGGTGGTACGCTTAACGGAGCGGGGCGAGAGCCACTGGGAAGTCGGCAAGAAGCCCCATTTAGGCTGCAAGACATGGGTTATTTCAAGAGGCGGTTGCGAGGGTAGCGGTGGTTATGGATAACTGTACAAGTACTGTGTACCGTTTTCGCCTGATTTATACCTCGCTGATTTTCTTCCGAGCTCGGTAGGTAAGATGGCCGATTGGTGTGCTATAAGGGGTAACCTTACCTTGATCTCGACCGAGAACGTGGCAGGGCCCGGGGAGAAGTCGCTGTGGGCGGCACCGCTGTACGGGTGCCCGGTTAGGTCTACGGTGATGACCACATGTTCCTGGCGTGTGTCAATGCACTTGTGCCAGCGAGCTTCCGGCCTGTCGGACTGGATACGGCGGTCAAGTGCCGTCAGAAACGAGGGCGTGACCGGCAGTAGATGCTATGGGCCGGTGGAGGTGATGGGTAGGTCGTAGCTCCCAGTGCGGGTTAATCTGACTGCTACGCAGTAGTGTAGAGTCCATAACGAGGGCATAGCCGGCCTTTGTGCGTGGAGGGTGAGTGGCGGAACCCCAGTCGGAATGCATGGCCACTTACCATAGGAACCATGTACTCGATACCCAGCAGCGGCGCGATTACCTGGTGGATGTAATCCAGCTCCTCGGCGTAGCCTGGCGTGGTTCTAGGGGCCTTGGTTTTGCCGGGGGTCGTTCCGGTCTCGACGTCGCATTTGCGTATGCGGAGGGCTAACCCACGCTGATCGCCAAACCAAAGTTTGGAGCGACGGCGATAGCGGGTCGGGGTTCAGGCAAAGCAGGGGAGGGCAGCGTGCCACAGGCGGGAGTGTAAGTCAAGGCGAGAGGGGGGGTGGAAGTAAAGGGAGCCACGCGTTAACTTCCGTTCGATAGACGTGGAATCAAGGGGGGGGGGCAGAAAATAGACTGAAGTGTCACCCCGGTGCGTGGGAAATGTGCTGACTCGGCCTCCGCCCTTCACAGTTGCAGTGTGGATCCAGCCCAAAATACCAACCCGGCCACGATTTTCAGGTCCGACTGAAACGTAGGGAAGCCCGGTCGGGTCACACTACCAATCATTTGGAAGAGCAGATGGGCGAGTCCGGGATGCAGCTGGCGGAAAATCCGAAACGAGCGCCACGGCCAAGGGGGGTGATGGGAAACAAGCAGGTCGGTGGCGGGGGGAAATAAAGGTAGGAGCCGGGTTTGTCTGCTGCCGAGCCCACCGGGCCTAGAGCAGCAGCAGTAGTAAAATGCCGCATCCAAATATGGAGCATGGCGGGACGGGATTGACTTACGCAGCGGGGGTCACCGCTGGTCGACGTGAGTATGATGTTGGCGTTGCCCTCGTTCTTGTAGCGCCACAGCTCGGGGGCCAGGCAGGTGGCTGGCAGCGGCAGCCGTGCCTGGAAGGCGGCGACACTGTCGAGCATGCTTGGCTTGAGAGGTGGGGGAAAGGCAATTCGGCGCGAATTCTACCGCGCTGCCAAGTCCGGGCCGTCGTAGAGTGGCCTCAAGGGCAAGAGGAGAGGGGTAGGTGCGCCTACTACAGCGAGAACCGTAAGGACCGGGGCGTACAGTAAGCTGTAGACGTAGCAATACGGGCAGTCTGCGGCCAGAATGGCGGAGCGCAACCTTGACCAACAGCCGAACGGAATGAAGCGGGGGGGGGAGGGCAGGTGAAATGAGGCCGTGAATGGGAAGGGAGGGGAAAGCCGGCTACCCAGTCGTCAATTGATATAGAGGTGTCGCAGTGAGTCCAACCACGGTAAGCGGGTGCCCAATAAGGGGAGTCTGTCTATGCGTAGGCCGAAGCGTTAGGCCAGGGAGGAACTGGCCTGGCGTGAGAGCCAATTAGGTTGACGGTGACAACCTCGCAATGAAAGGGAGACAAAAACACCTAGCCCAGTAGAGAGAATGTTACTGGCAAAGAAGGGGAAGTGGCGGCGGAGGGGGGAGTGCAGTCGGCAGGGCCTGTGGGTATAGCCGAGTTTATAAGTAAACGGGGGGGGGGGGCGGCGAGCCAGCTGCGGGGACCACGAGTGGAAACAATACAGCACGACGCTGGCAGGGGACGAGCCAGCTGGTGGACTGGGGGTGGTACAGCGCGCGGCGTAGGGTAAAACGTGTTCAACGCAACACCCGGAAGAGAATGGGTGGCGAGGTAGCGCACACAGCGAGCCATCCAGCGGGCGGAGACGAGAGAAGGGGGGAGGCATTGGCGCCACGATATGGGCGACAATGGCTTGGCTGACCCAGCGCCGAGGTGTATCATATGCGTGCACGCCGTCCGCATGCGCTGTCGCATGACTAGACAACTTCTTCCCCAACCGCGGTGGTGGTGAGGGCGGAATTACAACGTGCCAGTTTTACAAGTCCTCTAGACTTTGCCTGGGGCAGTGCCATGACCACGCTAGCACGTCCACGGTGGGGCGGCCCGCAGCCCGGGGTTGGACCACCGACGGTGAACTAAAGGCCGGTTCACCTAAGACTCTCCGGGGTTGCTGGTGGTTGCATTATTTTGTATGTTAAAAAAGGTGCTGGTCATCATCCAGAGCTGCGTGCCAACTGGACCGGCATCTAAAGTCTAGTGATGAGGTTCAGTCTCACAGGATCCGATTTTCAACTAAATTTTATTGCTGCTCTACATAATCACCGCAGCCGAGGGAATTAATCGGGTTCCGAGATTTACAGATAACCCAGGAGCTGAAGGGCGCCGTAGCCGGCGGCACCGATCATGCCAACGTTGCTGAGAAGGACGATCATGAACCCAGGGGCACGAGCCTGGGGGTTGCCGCCGACGTAGCCACGGGCATACAGGAAGCGGCCAAAGAGGTAGGAGAGGCCCAGGGCGCCGGCGACACGGGGGAAGAACAATCCGGCGAGGAGCACACTGGACTGGGCAAGGCTGATCATTTCGACGTAGTTAAGGTGGCAGCGCTGGATGACGTTAAATTTTTCCCAGTCCTCGTCGCTCAGCTTGCTGGCGTGACGACCAGCACCGCAATCCGGGTGGGGGACCTTGTACTTCTTGCGGGCAGCGGCCACAGAGCCGCCCGTCACAAAGCACTGTACGCCCATGGCGAGAGAGGCGAGCACGCTCCAGCCGAAGTTGGGGTCGATGGTCAGAACGGTAGGCATGGTGACGGGGTGAGGTTGGTGAGAGACCCGAGGCGGTGAAATAATGAGGGAGGTGCGTTGTAAACCGTGAGCTGGAGGAGCAGCGAGGGGATAGAGGAGAGCAAGAAAGGCAGGAGAGTGCGGCAGCGGGTAGGTCTGGTCCGAAAGTCACTTCATTAGCAGTATGGCTTGTGTATGGTACAGAGAAAGCGGATGGAGAGCGCCGGCCACGTTTTATAGCAGTCGGGCGGAAATAGGCTGGGGGGTGGCAGGCGCAAACTCAAGCCTCTGATTGGTGGGAATAGCTCGGTGGATCCCTATATTCAGGAGCCAGAATACGGCTGGCTGAGGAGGTGACATTTCATGGGTCGCTGAAGCCCCCGGGGGGGGAAAGAGATTACGTCAAGCGGGCTAGAAACGAGTGGCCTTACCTCCTCCTAACTCGCCCAGCCAAGCCGCACGGGTAGTGGCGCAGGGTGCGTTACTGCGCACCGCAGCAGCCTGCCAGACACCAAAGCCCTTCGCTCCGAGAATAAACCATCCGATCCATCCGCTCGTTGGATGTCCACGCAGTCGAAGGAGACCTGGCTGGGTACGTAAGCTTTGAGGGCGACTAGCCTGTCTATATGCCAAACGCCAGAATACGGGGACCCGATACCACTTTGGTACCTGCCCCCAAAATCGTATGCCCCCGGGCAATGTACGTGCTGCTGACTAATCCACTGCCATATAGAGTCTGCCGACTGCCAGCCGCCAATCGGCCTTCCGCTTCCCACATCTTCCTCATACGGAGCCAGTGGCCGGCTGTCGGATTGGCTTGTGTCGCGGCGGCTGGCCAGCCGTGTTGGTCTCCCTGGCGGCTTGTAGTCGGCCACGTCACAGTCGAACGGGACAGTAGCCGGCTCGACGAAAACCTTCCTGTGTCTCCCAACATTGTAAACGCTAGCAGTGCGGGTCTTTCAGACAGAGGTCAGTAAATCACCCTGCCCTGGCGAACCCAGCTTGTTAGTCGAGAGAAAGAGAGCCCGTTCGGAGGGACCACGGACAGATGGCACCCTACCCTCCCGAGCTGGTCTGAGTATGTCCACGGATAGAATTAGCTGCCACCCTGTGGATCTGCCATCCCCAGGTCAGAACCATAAGGCTGAAGTGATCGTTCCTCCTGGCTGGGTCCCCGTGTCTAGCCGTGCCCTCGGTGGCCGCAAATAGCCACAGCAAGCCAGCATGGGGGTGGGGGACGGGCATACTCACTAGATCCCCTGGCTCCCCCTGCCACCGCAATGCTTCCCCGCAGAGATATATATATATATATAACCATGGTTACCGTGTATGGCGACGGTCGGCGATCACTAGACTTCCCCTGCACGTCTCCCTCCTTTCCTCGGCCCAACAAAAAGTCTACACCGGCCATGCCGCCTTCGACCCTCACCGGCCACTCGTCCCAATGCCCCACATCTCCTCAAAGTAGTCCATACCATCCGGCCACAGGCCCAGTAAATAGGGGGGGAGGGCTCACAGTGGCATATATGCTTGTACACTCACTCGGCTCATCACTATGCTTGGTAAAGAAATGGCAGGCGCTGATATGGCGGATAGTCAATGATCAGACGTGCGATTCCAGTAGGCCGGCTGTTTTCCAAAGAGGGCGCTGGTCCTAGCGTGGGTTATCTGATTGGCCAGTTAGCCCCATCTACGCTCGGAATTAACTCTGGGACCTGGACCATGAGCACTCCGGCTCATGGTCCTATCGTTTTTAAGGTTGCGAGCCTTCTTGATCCTAGCCGGGCGGTTTCCGTTCGGGAGTACTGTGCCCGGACTCCGTGGTCGCACTGCCTCAGCATGTCTCTCAGCGGAACTCGTCGCAGTTCACAAATCTAAATTCCGCCCTCCCATCCCTCTTTCCCATTGCTCCCAAAGTGGTCATCTCTACCCGGAGCTAGTTACCAACCGCAGGTTCTTACGTTGCTTTCTCTCACCCAATTGGTTTCGCAATTCAACCCTTCAACGCTCCTGATATAACCTCTACTTTCTAAACCTGCGGGCGCTCTTCGTTGCTTCTGCCGTGAACAGCTTTGTCCCCACATCCCAACCTGCACTGTCTGTCCAATTGTGCTCCTTCGAATTGTCGCTGCATTAGACAGTGCTACGGTAAGTCACGGCCCTAAATAGTCGCAGTAGTAGTAAAGCCACTTCGGTTATGTACAATTTCAGTAGTATTTGCCCCCCCTTTTTTAACATATTCCCAATCAGCTGGAGCTGGTAGCCTCCAGCTAGGGCTCAAAATGTTGGAGGGCACCTCGTCCCCACTTGGAGGGGATGAAGGGGCTATGGCTGCGGAGAGCTGTGAGCATATACACACCACCCTTGACTTTTCACCGGCCGCACCTGGCGGCTGTATGCCGGCAGTAGTGAATGAGGCATCGCCTGGCAGGCCTGATTGGGGTTGGTGGCGTCCTTCCTCCCCTTCGCATGAACATCCCCTCTCGGCTCCAGCATTATCCCCTGAGAACGAGCCGTACAGCCCCCCCCCTGGCCTACCGACCTTCACTGTCGTCCCTCCTCTCCACCGAATCCGTTTTGCCGCTTTGGGCGCAATTATTTTTTATTGCATAGGCCGGGTCCTCCGATCCTTCTCGCTGACCCTCATCCTTTCGCCTTGGTATAATTCAACCCCTTGCTGGCTCCTTTTCATATCCAGCCATTGCCTGAGGTTGTGGTGACCCTTCTTCCTTCCAGCCACTCCCACCGGAGCTTTACGTTTACCTTCAATGTCAATCGTCTCCTGCCCAATGGACACCTGATAACCTCGCTCGCTATTAATAACTTTTTTTTATATTTCGACTCCGACCGCTATTGTCTGCTCACGGCCAAACCTGCATACCACCCGCTTCCCTCCTTCTCCGCACGTTCGACCCCACTGTGCCTGATGTACATGCCAACCAACCTCTAATTATCTCCGTAGCGCTCCTCTGCCCTTATCCGCCCGCTATCGTATTTTTCGTCACACCGCCAATCTCGGACAACTTAACCCAACAGCCCCAGAACACAGCACACGCCATTGATGCGACTTGGCATCGCCTCCCCCGGCTTCTCCTGCCAACCCATTGGCGCCACTACCGCCCTATCCTGTCTAGCGTCATTCCGGTGCCCTCAACCGGGACCGCCTGCCCTCCCTCGCCCACGCGCCTCCTTCCCTCGTCACCCGTCGCCGCCTCCTCCACCACCTACTTACTCTGCCCTGCTCCACTGTCGCCGACGGTCTGTCGGCTGACCCTATCGGTGCTACGATTCCGTGTCGATCCACACTGCGCTAAGCCCTTGATGTCACCCTACTCCCCATTAACCAGCGCGCTCATACCTACCTCCGCCTGACCCCTCCGACCGCAACTGCCACAATATCTATTTCACCCTCTGTACTTGTGCACCCGGACCGCCCAACCTTGTCTCGAATCGCCGCCACCACAGTCTACCCTTTCTATACTCTCCTTCACGCTCTTCGTACACTTTTTACCTCATGTTACCGTCGCTCTTCGCCCTCGCCTTACTGGGCTCTCCACTCGCCTGGGCGGGCGGCACACTCGGGCCCACTACCCAGCCCAAGTGGCGAGCCCTTCACTGTGCCGCCCTGGCCGGCTCGTCCCCGGCCTACATCCTAATACACGGCGGTATCACCGACGCCGCCAGTTCCAATCCGCTCGACAGCCCAGGGTCTTCGTCGGTTCAGCTCTTTGACCTAGACCAGAAAAACTGGTACGCCCCGACCATCGAAAACTCGCCCGCCTCGGACGAAAAGTTGCACCCGTGCGCCACCAACGGGGATGCCTCCCAAGTCCTCATGTACGCCCCCATGTTGTCTGACAACGAGACCAGCCACCTCGAGATCCTTGACACGACGCACTGGTCTTGGGCCAACCCCACACCCAGCGGGCCTACTCCGGCCCCGCGACTGGGGTCCTCTCTGACCCGTGTTGGCAGCAATATGTTTCTCTATGCCGGTCAGCCCATCGATGCGTCCGGCAATGTCGACTCGACCTCAATCCTGAATGACCTCAGCACGTTGGATACGGGCTCCCTCGGTTGGACCGCCCTGGCCAACGGTGCCGGTCTCATGCTTCACGCCGCGTGCTATATGGCGGCTACGAACGCCATGGTGGTGTTTGGCGGGGCCAGCCTTGCGGGCAAGCCGTACAGCAACGTCTGGACCTACCAACTTGACGCCCAGACTTGGAATGTCAACCCCACCATCCAGAACTCAAACTCGGGGCCCAGTCCACGAGCCCTACACACCGCGGTCTGTCTCAGCGACCAAATGTTGGTGTTTGGTGGTACCGACACCATCACCGGGACTCGCCCCGTAGATAGTACTGTCTGGTCCCTCACGGGCACTGTGGCGAACGGGCGGACCACGTACGCCTGGGCGCAGGCTCCAATCTCTCCGGCTGACCAGTCCAAGGGCCCTTCAGCGCGATTCGGCCACTCAGCCGTTCTTCACGACAACAAGATGTACGTCTACGGTGGCGTCGGGGCGGCCAACGACACCAACATGTACATATTGGATACGGAAGCGTGGAAATGGACCTCGGTCAGCGTCGGGCCCAATGGCAGCTCTGGCGACAAGGGCAACACGACCACTGTCTTGATCGCCTCCATCGTAAGCGGCGTGTTCGCCATTATCGCCATGGGTATCATTGCTGCTGTGGGTGTGCGCAACTGGCGCCGCCGTAAGGGTGCCCAAGTCCTAGACGACCGTTCTGGATCCGAGGCCGGTGATGGCAAGGGTGGAGATCCAGCCACCCCGCTGGGCCCGCTCGATGATAGTACCCGTGACCTTGACAAGGACCAGCTAGCTGATGGCGACAGCGCCCACGATCGGTCATACGAACCCCTGCCGTTTCACCAGCGCCCATCAGAGCCTCGTTCGCCCCTCGACGGCCACCACCGTGTGTCTGCCGCCGACCTAGAGTTTCTGACCGGGGCCACGTCAGCCGCGGCGACGTCGGCGGTGGCTCCGGCTGGCCAGCGACCCGACTCGTACTACGGTCGTGACTATACCAGCGCCGCAGCCCGGGGCCACTCTGTAGCGCACCCGCCCATGGCAGCCGGTCGCCGGCCCCGCCTGCACAGCAATTCGGATGCCCGTAATCAGTGCACACGCCTATCCTACGCCCGCCAGCGCTCCGATTCACACTTCCGATCCATGGATGATGATATGGACCAGCTGCAGTTTTCGTCGATGCTATCACTGGGCCCCGCCGACTCCCAGGCCTTCATGCCAGCGACCACTGTGGGACCTATCCGGTACATGCCGTCTCCGACACCTAGCGTTCACGGCCCTGATCCAATAGACTCGGGCCCGCGCAGGCTGTCTCTCATCAACCCGGACCGAGCGGTCCGGTCCAATTCGTTCTCCGAAGCTACGTCGCTGTCCTCGCGTCCGGCCTCCATTCGCCAGAACGCTGTGCCCATTGCTCACCCTATCACCCCGCCGGCCCCACCGCGTCTTAATACCCTGTTTGCCAGTTTCCAGCCCGTGGTCGCTGCTCGCCATGGGGGCAGTTCGCCTACCAGTCCTAATCAGGAACGGCCACGCTCGTACCTCCAGGGAAATCGTATGTCATCGGCCGGCAGTGCCGCCGCTGCTGCGGGGGCCGCACTAGCCCTTTCTGACGACGAGGTTGACCGACCCCGGTCGGGTCTACGTTCGGGTGTTCTCCCGTACTCTCACACGGCCGATACTTTTGTGAGCCCGCTCGACAAGATTGCACGCCTCCAACTCGACCACGCACGGGTCGGCTCCTCCTCCCCCACCGGTGGGCCCACCCCAAATACCTCGGTACCCAGTACATCGACAGGGGAGTCGTTCCATTCGGATGATTTCTTTGGACAGGCCGGGTCACCACCCGGAAAGTCCGCGGCAGTAGCGGAGTCTCATGCCGCTGTTCCCGGTGGAATGGGGCCTACCCTGGCACAGTGGATGCATGCGCGTAGCGATAAGGTTGATGACCTGGAGGATGCTGACCGTAAGACGCTCGACCATGAGCCCCGCCACGGCTTGTTCCATGCGGGATAGCCCTTACTGACCGTCACTACTACATCCAGTACCAGCCATCTGTTTCCTTTCCCCCTTTTTTTTCTTTCTTCCCCCCCCCCCTTCACTGGAAGCGTATGTGCTTCTTTTTTTTCTTTTTTTTACCTAATTGCACTTCCCTACACTCTCTACCTCTCTGTACGTTATTTCACTCACACATACACACGTTATACATTCCTCATCTACTACCCTTGAAGGGAATACTGGATTGCCCTGTTTCCATCTTCTTACCACTAGCAAGGGACACATTAAGGCAGGGAAGGGGGGAGGAATACCGGGTCATCAGGTAACCACCTTTCGGCCATATCCATCGCCACTAGCTCCTGCCTTGATTTGTCGATGAGACTTTATCCAGTTTTACTCTACACATTGTATGTAATTCAATAATCAACTCTTATGTAACCCATCGAGATTAAGAAAGAGGAGGTGAGGTTTCCACGGTACCGCCTGCTCTGTTCAGGGGCGCATTCGGCGTGAGTATGTTTTGATAGTGACGCAGAGTTTACAGACGGGTGCGGAAGGCCAGTATCTTGAGGTCATGGGTAGACAGTCTTGAAGGGAGAATCGGTTAGCCGGCTCAGACTTCAAAGTCGCTACATCCCATGTAATTTGGGTGCGGGGAGGGGGAGGAGGCAGGACATTACACGGCCGGCTCTGTAGGAGGACCGGACAACAGGGGTCATCCCCAAGTATGCTATTCGCTTGCTGGTGGTGGCTAGTTATAGCCAGGGCGACTCAATGATACAATCCCATAAGGCGCCCCTATTCCTGTTTACACAGAGGGGGGATGATTGTAAATGATGTCTTATCTGAACTGAAATGACCCGGTCATTGGCAGCCCTGCCCTACAGGATTATCCACATTTCCCTCCTCTCCTCCCCCCTCCTGGCACTGTTCGCATGCTTGCAGACACCTCGACTACACCGAGAAGGTCACTTCGCGGTGCCTTCGAAACTAAAAGATACGCCGCAACCGGAAGCGTTCGACCCCTGGACACTAATCACCGAGCGATTGATCTAGCACCACCCCGAGCTCGCTCCCCTCATTGGTTTCTTACTGAACAGCCAAACCCTAGGTAGTACAGGTCGTCATGTGAGGGTCGGCATGCGAGGGGTGGGAGCTGGGCCTACGGTAGAAGAGTATGGAAGGCTAAATGTGTGTGTGTGTGTGTGCGTCATGGTTAACGTGGATGTATATGTGAATGTCCGCCCACCGCCCCCTTCATCGTTGCCTTATACGTATGTGAGTAGGTTCGTGTGCGTACTGGAACGGCGGGGAGGCGTTCGCTAAATAGACAATGGTCCCAACGCACAAGTTCACTCGTTCGGCTTGTCCCTGCTGCGGCTCCTTTTTGCCTTGACGCACTTTGGTAAATCTATACAAATATAGGGCCATCAGTGAAGATAGGTTCTCGTTCTTGCAATGCGCTGGGTTCGTAGGGGACCGGGCGGGAGGGCCCACGGTCGTGTCTTGGGCCTGCTGATGTCTTACACCGGGGCTTGCTAGGAGGGATGATCCGCAGCTGGACCCTGGCAGTAGCCGCGTGCTGGATGAGGAGACAAAGAATGGGGGACAGCCGTGCGCTAGTGAAGGTGAGTGATGAAGATTGGTCTATAGATTGGAGACTTGGCTCGACTGCGGGGTTGTGACGGCTATTTTGAGATTGCAATGGGCCCAAGAGTCACCTTCACGCTCTATTATCAATATACCTATGGGTACGAGTGTCCGTTTACACCCGCGGTACCTCGGCCGTTTCCAGCCCTCCTTTCATTTCCTTTGCCTTCCTTAGCCGTCTCCGCCTCTTCTCTACACTGGGTCGCCGGCCTCCCTTCATTGAACTGTTTTGCCGCACCATCATCCTCTACCACTTCTCCCCTACACCTGCTTATCCTCCCGCCCTTCAAGCGAGAGAGCTTTCGTAAACGTCCACCCTCCCCCGCTTGGCCACCAGCCCCCTCGCCCTGTCGAAGCTTCACCACACTCGCACGACCGCCTAAAAGTCTGTGACTATTTTTATCGGGGAACAGTCCCACCCCATTCCCCGCCCCCCCCACCTCCCACAAACACACCGCCACTACCACCCTCGCCCTGGCATGCTTCGCGGTGCCGCCATTATAAAGCCTGTACTGCCCGGCAGCCTTCCTTGCGCAACCCTTCCCAGTCCCCGCCTAATCACTTCAGCCCCATAACCTCTTCCCACATTTCGACAAGTTTCACCGCCGTCTTACTCAGCCTTGCCAGTTCCGCTCGTGACCTGCATTCCTATAACCTTCCCT
>JANBPT010000245.1:0-51276 GCA_027575765.1 Tieghemiomyces parasiticus
TGCCTAAGTTACAACACTGAAGTCGCCTGGAAACTTGTACATTCTCTGGTTAAGCCTAGTAACTGAAAGAGGGGGGGTAATTCTACTCATTGCGTGGAGAGGTCCGCCTTGATCGTTCAGACTCAACAACATAATAGGTTATGGAGGCACATTTAAATAAATATATAGTGACACGGTAGTCGAAACACAGAGGCTGAGCTAACTGCCCAATTTCCCATCGATCTAATTCTGATAACTAGCAGAATAGGACAGCGCCCACAATGTCTGTTGTTAATGACCAGCGTGACTGGTAGTATCGGATGTCATTACTCCTCCGTCCTTATCGACAACCATGACAACCTTCTGAGGCACTTCAGTGAAGCCAGTAATATGCTGGCAGCCAATTAACCCACATTGCAATGCTTCATCCATAAATAGGCTCAAGGACCCCAGCCCAGTATACTTGAGGTGTCTGTAAAGGAGGCTATGAAGCTCAACTGTGTAAAGGCGTAGCAGAGGGGTTATGTAGGTGAAAGGAGAAAGGTCTACCCGGAGATGGCAAGCTCTACGCCCTCTCAGGGAATATAAAGTGTCATTGATGGACTGGAAACCGAGCTCATCGAGGCAGATTCGGTGGTTGATAAAGTAAGCATTGGGCTGCGAGGGTTGGTAGTTTCGGAAGTGGTTATGGGAGGTTAAAGATTTCATGAGTTTATACGTCAGTAGTGTGAGTTCGAGAGGAGTTTCCTGGGACTCCCACAGTATGGGTAGCCGGTTGTAGGCTGACAGGCTGCTGTTGGAGCTGCTTTGGGCGGTATAGGCTTGCGTTAGCCCTAGTGTAGTTTATAGGTACTACGATCGGTATTGAACTCACAGAGTTGTCCTACCAGTGTCTGGTTGCTCGTGGGTAGCATTAGGGCTGCTTCCATCCTGTATTGGTTGCAAGTGGAGGCCTCCTGACCATTTAATATGGCCGAGATTGCGGGTAAGGGCTACATAGTGACTTGGAGGAGTGGTGTGGCACGAGCGAACGTATAGGAAGTACCATGGGAGGCTCGGTTATCCTGAGCCCGCCAGCAGCAGACATGTCGTTTAGCCGCTTTCCTCTAGTTAAGAGGTAGACGTCAGCAGAAGGATTGAGATCTTCAGTAGACAATCGGGCTAAAGTCAGCGGTCGTAGGAGCCAGCTCTTGCCATCTACCAATTTGAATCGTGGAGGGAGGAATTGAAGGAGTTCCTACTACATCAAAATTACTTGTTGTGTTGATCATGTGACATCAGAACTAGAGCTCAGCCTCCCTTCCTCGCTTTTCCACCCTGGGCTGCTAGCTGACCGCACGTCCTGGCCACAGTAGCACGCTACCTGTTGCCTTTCTGGCTGTTAATGGCCACTGTTTATGAGCATAGGGATGATCGATGGGCTAGGTCGTCATTATATTTTTTTTCTCCCCCAGGGTCGGGGGATCCGGTTGCCTTCGCTCGCAAGCTTTGCCCGTTGGGGTTAGCCGTCGAAAATTCGGTACCGCGTTGGTATCGCAAGGTGCAAACGGTGGCAATGGTAGAAGCCACTGTTCAGGTTGGCCTTTTATCTGACCAGGTCTGTGGGGCAGACATCCGTTAACCCAGCTTTATTGCATCAGTTAGCTTCGGAGGTTGTACCTCATTCCTCGTCTGCTCTCTCATCGCATCCCTTCGCTTCTCCTATCCCATACCCGTTGTTGACCATTTTCCAGCCCCACATCGTCGCGCAATCTTCATGACCGCGTCAGAAATTTGGTTTGGAGCCCAGTTGGTGGCCGCTTGCGTAGGCCTCCCTCTCCTCTTGGTCGCCGTGTTCGTCAATGTTCACATCTTCCCGCTCCTAGACCAGTTTGGCGTCCCCTGTCCCGCCAGCCTGGCTGGCTCGTGGCAGCAGGTGTACGAATCGTATGTGGCGGCCCCGCTGACCACTTACCTCCTCCCGCACCTTCCCAAGCCGCTGGCCAACTTCACTGAAACCCTGGTAACTTCGGGGGAGTCTCTGGAACACCTGGCCGACCGTGCGGCTGAGGGGGCTACCGCGCTTTACCAAGGCTTGGTCGGGTCCTATGGTTGCCTACTGTCGTGGGGAACCGTTGCCACTACGGCAGCCGCCATCCTGGTGCGGCTGGGTGTTAACCCGGCGACCGCCGAGGCCTGGACAGGTGTCGGTGGACCGTTTCCTTACAAGACCTTCGTGATCGCCGTGTCCACCGCCGTGTACGTATTTGAGACGTACCTGAGCTACCGCCAGCACCGCAAGCTTAAGCAGAAGTCTCGCCCGGCCACCATCACCACCATCGTGAGCCAGGACGACTTCCAACGTGCCAACGCCTACGGCCTCGACAAGTCCCGCTTCAGCTTCATCCAGTCTTTCGTGGGCCAAGCCCAGACCCTGCTATTTCTTCACTTCGACGCCATACCCTGGCTCTGGGCCCACATTGGTGAGGCCATGTGGCACCTGGCCGGCATGGACTCGACCTATGAGATTACGCAGTCCGTCGCGTTCTTCATGGCCACCACCTTTGTTACCACACTCCTGTCCGTCCCATTCAATATCTACTACACCTTCGTGATTGAAGAGCGCCACGGGTTCAACAAGCAGACCCTGGGCCTGTTCTTCGCCGATATGATCAAGGGCTTCGCGGTGGGCGGGGCCATCGGGATCCCGGCCATTTCCGGGTTCTTGCGCATCATCCAGTGGGCCGGCCCGTCGTTCTACCTGTACGTCTGGGCGTTCGTAGTGGTCCTGCAGATAACCCTCATCACCATCTACCCGACCCTTGTTCAGCCGCTCTTCAATAAGTTTACTCCGCTCGAGGCCGGCGACCTTCGCACCCGCATCGAGGCCTTGGCCGCCCGTGTGCACTTCCCGCTCACCCAACTCTACGTGATCGATGGCAGCCGGCGTTCCGCCCACAGCAACGCTTATTTTTACGGCTTCTTCAAGCAGAAGCGTATCGTCCTGTACGACACACTCCTTGAGCACACCGGCACGGACGAAATTTGCGCCGTGCTGGGCCACGAGCTTGGCCACTGGCAGATGAACCACGTAGCCAAGTTCTTTCTGATTACCCAGGCCCATACGTTCACCCTGTTTTACCTGTTTAGCCGCGTCATCAACAGCCCGACTATGTACGAGAGCTTCGGATTCCACCAGGCGGCGCCACTCCTGATTGGGTTCATGATCTTCCAGTACCTCTACATACCCGTCGAGAGCCTCATGAGCTTCGCCATGAACGTCCTGTCCCGTCACAATGAGTTCGAGGCCGACTCCTACGCCATTCGTCTTGGCTACGCTGCCCCGCTCAGCACCGCCCTCGTCAAGCTGCAGCTTAAGAATCTCGGTAACATGAACCCGGACCCGTGGTATTCGGCCTACCACTATTCTCATCCGCCGCTCGTCGAACGCCTCAACGCCATCGAGCGGGTCGCCGCCGAGGAAGTGAAGAAGACTGGGTAGATGTTCTTTTGTGCATGTTGTGATGAGGATTTCGGCCGTCCTTCGTGGTCCCCATATCTATCATTCGCTTTTCTTTCTCTGCCTCACTTGTGCTTCTCATTTTTCAATTTTGTTTTATTTGCTTATCCGATTCCCCGTTTTCACCCTATTTTCACTGCGTGATATTCACTTGCACTACGTTCTGTATAAACGTCGCCACCAAGGCCTGTCAATCTTGCAAATAATGATAATTGTAATCGATGCACGCCCGAACTTGGCCGAGGCTGAGTGTAGGACTGGGCCCGACCTGGTGGTGCTTACCTCGCCGCACAGGCTGAAATGGTTACGTGGATTTCGCACGGGCTAAACGACCAAACAAATCTGGCGTCACCATTACTTTTTATCAACTGCCAATCATGGGTTCTGCATTGTAAAGGGCAAGGCACGTAGCGGAAGCAGTCGGACAGGCATAGAAGCAGAGAAGGGATGAGTCAGCTGGGTTACACTAAGGAGGGTCGCCACCAACGCCTCTCAGCCAAGATCGAAGGGTCGTTCCTTTCTATTGTCGACACGGGACCCGTGACCAATGGCAAACCACACCAACGACGTGTAGATGTGGAGGAAGCGTCGGTACGCAACGGAAGTGGACTTGTTGATGTCCAGGTAACTTGTCTTTTGGGTCCAAGTTTTGAAATATAGGACGTATGAAAAAAAGGAAGCGAAGGACGAGTTGGTCACAAATGGGTTGTAAGCACTGGCGTAGTACCAACGGGGTCAGCTTGCGTTTGAGGCGGACATCGTTCTACAACGCGTCAAAATGTGAACTAATACGCCAGATGCACGAATGGCCTACCTCCGATCGTTTCGGTAAGCAAGTGATGATTTTAGGGAGGGTGGCGAACTCTCTGGTACAGGAACGGCATTCTACTACGCAACTATTGACGCTGACTGGTGATTCGTGTCGCAGACCATCTTCAATGATGCCATTGTATTATCAGTGCTATAGGAAATGGCACCAAGGAGAGTACACAGGCGCTGTCATACTTTATTTTACAGAGTCTGTCCCTGCCATACCTAGCTGTTGATATTAATGAGCGCTATCGCTAACGCTGCCCCTTTAGCTAGCGATACCCGTGTCAGCGCTTCTAGCTCAGTAGCACTGGCCACAAGATGGCGCAGGAGAGGAGGAGATGTTGCCTGGCATCGCGTGTTGGGGATATGGGGTCTCTATAGCCGAGCATCAAAACTCTGGTTCATCTAAAAGGAGAGGCTAATATGTATGGTCGGTAGTGCAAGAAGAGAAGGCATGAGGGGGTCGGTCATCCTTGCCCTTGCGGCACTTGCCACCATAAACCAGCTGATGCGTGCTTCCCTTTTGTCGTTCGGCTGGTGTCCTAGTCGGCATCACCACAAAACGTAGGGCTACGAAAAGAGCCTAATGGGCTGTCAGGCTGAAACACATAGCATCTGTAGGTCTCATGACTAGCGACGGTAACGCCGAATTCTGAATTGACATAAAGGCTAGGGAATAGGGTTGAGTTGATAGTTTCGGAATTGGTGCATTGAAGCAAAGCGCAGTGGAGAGGGGAGTTGGGAGTAGGAAAGTGACCCTACTCGGCGAACAGCTGCGGCTCGCTAGGGTACTTGCTTGGAAGCGGAGGTCCCTTGGGGTAGAATTGGAACTGCACTTCCATCAGATGGCCATCTAGAGTCTCCACTTTTACTGTCAGCTGCCAATCTGGCAGAATTGCGCACAAAAGTCGAGGTCGAGCTCAATTCGTGATGATGGCAATCGCCTTGTCAAGTCGTACAGTGCCAGTTATATCTTCTTTTCCGAGCCTCCCTCCAATACTGATACATATGCCATGAAATTGGCAGCCCTGTCAGAGTAAAGAACGAGGGCTAAATATGGCTCTCTCAGACTCTAGAATGGCAGATCGAAGAGTAGACGGGGGAGATGTTGGCTTCGGAGGATACTACGCGGACTGCCCGAGATCCGCCTGGGGTGTCAGTGTACCACCCGGCCAGTGACGTGAAGGCCGTTCCCGCGGTAGAGTGACACAGGCCGAAAATGTAGCTCAGATGGCCGAACGAAGGGTTGGCTCCACTACCAACTACAAAGGTTTAGGAAACGTAGTAAACTCTCGACAGACTAATTGGCAGGACGCCTAAGCCTAGCCCAAGGGTAGGTACTGGGGTTAGCGTAAAATTATCGGTGACGCGGCGTGATCTAGACACAATGGGAAGGTGTAGCGCCTGTTCCCCTTCTCTCCTTATGGACGCCACTGAAGGGGCCGTATGAGATTCGATTTAAAGCGATAGTCTGTGCATGCAGAGGGTTATGCAGGAAGTGCTCTATAGACGTTAATGACTAAAAATGGGAGATAGTAATGTCCCTTCAGAATTACGGCATGGATACTTATTCTTTGCAGCCACATCTCTGTCAGGGTCATCTAAATGAGGTTGGTCGCGCATGCTGTCAGGTCGGTTATTAGTAGTGAGGGACGGACCACACCATTCGATTACACCCCGGAGAAGGATCAAAAGGTACTTGGAGTACGGGGTATGTGCGTGTTAATGAAGGAATGTCGGCGTTCGGTTACTCATCACACCCTCTGACGGCTATACTGGCCAAAGGAATGCCGTGTCTATCTGTTCTCATACTTGCATGGCTGCTGACATCTGCTATTCATGTCAGAAATTAATGTTTCAACTACGCAGAATGTAAAATGGAAAATGAGTTGGGCCTCTTCTATTTAGCGTACCATCTCGCAGTTACTAGGCCCGGCAGTACCCTAGCCTAATCTCGAAGCCGTCGTTGCTGATTAATCCCGGTCATGAGGTTGCAGACAATAGCGTGTAAGGTAGTCCCAGTGCTGACGAGACGCCCTTTGCCTCTTCGTTTCCCCTGCCCTGACAATTTTGTTTCATTGGCACCCCTTAGCTGACAGGCGCCGACAGAGCCTCAATTGTGGCACCCAGGCTGATACGCAGAGCACGCGAAATTGCAGGCGGAAGGATCAGCTGGCCTTCGAAACCGGTCATTGACGATACAAAATGTACCCATGAATGTCAAAGTGGGGGTGGTTATATAGGGTATACTACTATCATATGTAAGCCAGGTCCATCCTAGTGCCTTTCTTTTGGACCGTCCGTGCTATAGACGTGCGCATAGCTTAAAACTGTGGTACGGAGGAATGGGAAGGGGGGAGTCCGGGTCTATCTAAATCTGAAGGCGATTCGGGGACTGCCCAGCCCGACCAGTTGCAGATACAACACCGAGTGCGGATAAGGCTTGCTCGGCGGGGCCGGCTCATAGGGCTTGTGGAAGGACATGAGGATGTTAAAGAGGAGGAAATAAATTGAACATTAAGAGTAAATTGGTGTGGAATAATACAATACTGGACACCAGCAGATGTCCGTCGAGCTCCACTGGGCCCTGGGGTTAATGTGGCGGCGAGTAGGGTACACAATGGCGGTCAATAAGAGGAATCAACAGCACGCTCGTTAACTAGGCTGTGGAAATGGCGGTAATTCGCGTAAGGTCCATTGGAAACAACATATATAAAATAATGGAAAGAGGATGAGAATATGCGGAGCAGCCTAATCGGGAGCGAGGACGGAAGGGCTGGTTGGGGCTCTCTGTTCATCAAGCTTATAGGTTTTTGCCCTCCCCCCTTCACCGTGGCCCTTCGCAGTTATAAATACGAACGATCTCCCAATTTCTCTTGGACTCATTAGCACAATAGTCCTGTTCTAGCCACGACTCTCACCTTACTCCGAACTTTATACCTATCCGTGTGACAATCGATGGTTATCTAGTGCTATTGCTTTGACCTTCCGAACCTACCGTTCATTTGCACCCTCCACAGTGCTTCTGGTTAAGGCATTCGCCACCTAGTACCACTAACGAGATACGCAGACCCTCTCCTCTTCACCGGCCGTGATTACAAACATGGGTGAGGAGAAACCTACCTTCGCGCACGTCGCCAGTTTAGGTATTGGAAAAGAGGCCTCGCTCTCCGACAAGGCTTCCCTGGATGCTGATGTCGACCCCACCGTGAACGCCGAGGAAACCAAGCGACTCATTCGTAAGATAGACTGGCGGATCCTCCCGCTTCTCAACGTCGTTTATCTATTCTGTTACCTGGACCGATCCAATATCGGTAAGTCGCACTGGGGAAGGTTACATCACTTTTCAAGCTCTAAACAAGTGTTCTGATCGTCTTACCCCTTTGCCATCAGTCCGGCTGCGACATCCAAAAAAAAAAGAATAGGATTTAAAACTAACACTTCGTTTCTTTGAACTCTAACTTTTCCGACTCACGCCTCGCTTTCCATCAACAGGCAATGCCAAGTTGCTCAGTCTAGAGGAGGACCTGGGAATTGACCAAGTCGGTTACTCTTGGGGCCTGTCCATCTTCTTCATTGGCTACGTGCTGTTTGAAGTACCCTCCAACATGATGCTCAAGCGCTCTCTGCCTTCACGGTGGCTGGCACTGATTATCGTAATCTGGGGGTCCCTCTGCGCGTGCATGGCGGCCAATACGGGCACGACTAGTCTGCTTATCATCCGGTTCCTCCTTGGAGCCGCCGAGGCCGGCTTCTTCCCGGGGGTCGTTTACTACCTCACCCTCTGGTACAACCGATCTGAGATGTGTACCCGCTTAGCTAGTTTCTACTTTGCCTCTTCGTTAGCCGGGGTCACCGGCGGCCTCCTGGCCTACGCCATGCATGGTCTTAACGGCCTGGGCGGGTTGACCGCCTGGCGCTGGCTGTTCCTTTTGGAGGGGATTCCGACCGTTCTGCTCGGCGGAGTGGTATACTACTGCTTGGCCGACAGTCCCCAGGTCGTAAAGTGGTTGTCCAGCAAGGAGAAAAACCAAATCGCTTGGCGACTGATGGCCACCAAGACCCTCGAACCGGAATCCCACGGCGTGGACTGGCAGCAGGTCCGTGAGGCCTACCTGGACTTCAAGACCTACCTCTACGCTCTCATCCAGATTGGGATGGTGATCCCAACCTACTCCATCGCTTTCCTTCTCCCCTCCGTCATCAATAGCCTCGGGTTTGACCTAGTCACTTCGCAACTCTTGACTGCCCCGCTCTACTTTTGTTCAGCCATATTCTGTATCATCCTGGCCCTGCACTCAGATCGTCGGCGCGAGCGCGGCCTCCACGTGGCCTTCTCGGCGCTCCTCGGCATTATCGGTTTCCTCCTCATTACCTTTATCCGAAACCAGTTGGCTCAGTACCTCGTCCTCCTGCTCGTCCTGGCCGGGGTCAACGGCTGTCACGCCGTCAATGTGAGCTGGGCCACCAATAACGCCATTGGTAAGACCAAAGCCGCAGTGGTCAGCGCCACCACCATCGCCCTAGGAAACATTGGCGGTATCATTGCGGGCCAAATGTACCGCAACGTTGAGAAGCCCCATTTTGTCCCGAGTCACATGGGAAACTTTACATGCTTGCTGGTGTGCGCTGGCGCCGCCATCACCCTTAAGTTTATCCTGCGACGTGAGAATCGCCGGATTGAGTCGTTCATTAAGGAGGCTGAACTAGACCCCGCCTTGTGGAACGACCCCCGCCGTATGCCGCCCACTCTGCGCGTCAATCGTGATTTCCGCTTTATGGACTGAGGCTTGGATTTTAAGCCAGAGTGAAAGACGCAACATCTCAGAAAGTAATTAGTTAGGACTATTATATTTTTATAGCTCTCACTTGATTCCCATTTATCTTTGAATCCAACTGCCATGTTCATTTATCATCCAGTTCTATATATCCACTAACGTTATTACAACATTCAAATACTTTACAGACGAGATTGGGAGGATCAGTATCGGCCTAGGATTATCCCAACGGGGAGAAAGCACTTGGCACGCCCAAAACCTACTTATCCAGTCAGCTTTGGCATCCTCACCCCTTTTTCTCCACCTATCTTCCATTATTCCATATACCTACTATCTTTTTACAGCGACGATAACCCTCCTAATCTGTTGGGTGTCGCCCCTTTTCAACAGGCGTCTCGGACTGTATCCTTTTCAGATTCGGCTTCCTTCAGAACTCCCTATCACTGATCGGGCAGCTTGACAGCGGCCTTCCTATTTCGCCTGGGCGCTAGCTCCGTCTTTCCCCGTCATCCTGTGGGTCTCCTTCTAACCCAAACGGTAGCCGCCACAAAAGAGGCTGGGCGTCCTTCCAGCATAAAGGTCCCTCGACGGTCGCTACTCAATAAACGGTCGCTAGCATCCCAATCATAAACCCCCCCCCGCTTAACACATTCCGCTTTAGTAATACTTTTCAGTTTTTTAGTTTACTTTGTTGGCTATTAGCCGGTAGTTTTTACCTACGGCAGCACGGCATGGGTGGGATAGGAGGGGGAAGAATACACCGGGGCCCGCCCGGACGGCTTCTTTCCACCAGTACCCAGTAAAAGTAGCAATTAATAAAGGTAGGCGACAGTAAAGAGAAACCTGGAAGGATAGGAGGAAAGGTAAATTCCAGGGACGTGCACTGTTTATGTGCTGCAAAAAATAGATTGAGGTCGGTACTTTCATCGCGTGCAACATGCTAACAGGAAAAAAAGCTCAAGGGAGAGCAACGATCAGGAGGCGCAGAGAAAGAGTAACGAAAAGCTGGTGCAAGGCCTTACTTAGAGTTGGGCCTGTCGCAGTAGGGACCGGTGCTGCCCTTTTGAATGCATACTAGATCGGCGGCGCAAGTTGTAGTATACCTGCGTCCGTTACTAATGGTGATCATACGGGGCGACTTACCCGACCGTTCACAATGGATAGCTTTGTCGGGCTTGCTAGTGGGGGTAGAACTAGTGTCACTGTCGCTATCGGTATCGTCGGAGGTCGAAGGCGCGGGGGCCTCGGTAGCAGGGTCAGTGGCCGTGGTTCCCGTGGAAGTAACCGTTGTGGATTTGGTTTTATCGCTCTTGCTCTTCTTCTTCTTCTTTTCCTTCTCAGATTCCTTGTCGGTGTCCGGTGTCGCGGTCGGTGCCGGCGTTGAACTATAGGACGATGTCTTGGTGGCGCCATCGTCTTCATCCTGAACATCTGGACTAGAAGTGGGAGTGCTGCTGGGAAGCTTGCTGCCCGTGGAGCTACCCTTGGCCGTGACTGTAATAATCTTGGCTGCGTCGTAGATGGCGCTGCCATCGTCCTGGTTAGCTGCTCCGAACTCTGGGATGATATTCTTGGGGTCGTTGTAGTTCGGGGTGACCATCATCGGACCTGTGATGGAGCCCCCGGTCTTTCCCTTGATGGCAATATCGGAGCAAGTTTGGTAGAACTCACGGTTGCCGATGGCGTTAACCCAACTCCATGAGAATACTACCATGTCACCCGAGGGCGCATTGGGTGGAATGGGAACGCTAAATTTGAGGCCGCTCTTGAAACAGTTCCGCATAATGGTCATGATAACCACAAATGTCTTGCCGCCGTCGTACGACAGCGAGAACTGGCAGTTACCGCCGCCATGGATGGCACCGCCCTCGGCGAAGGCGACCGGAATATTAGAACCGGCATTAAACGTGGCGACAGCTTTAGCGTAGGGCTTGGTGTGATGACAGATGGGAAACGTAACCTTTCCAGCGGTGCCAATGGGTGCGCTAAGACTGTAGTCGGGGGTGTCGTAACCGCAGGAAGCCACCGAGGACCCGCGCATGCACGGGCTTACAGGCTTCATATGAGCGAGTGTCCCGGTGGTCAACGTGCAGAGCGCGAGGAGGGCATACTTCAACATGGTGTGGAGAGTGTTGTACGTATAATGCAGAAGCAGGTGGGACTGGAGGATGGTGTCGTCGCAGCACACGACCCTAATATGAATGAGAATCGTAGGCCTCGGGCAATGGTAAGGGGTACGGGCGGAAATGGAGGACCGGCTTTTAGGCCGGTATTACGACCGTTTTACAGACTATCTTTCTGGCGACTAGGTCGGATATGTAGGCCACGTTCGACAGTAAGGCAATAATAAAGAAGACACGGATAAAATTAGAGGGACTACGGCCGTTGTGGAGAGGTAGGAGCTCAAAATACGAACAGCATAGCTCAATAGTGTTAAAAGTTAGTCGTCCAAACGGATTAGCGCAGTCGTAAAAAAATAATATGACCAGCGCAGGACGAAGGGCGGGATTATAGTCAGCGAGAGCACGACAAAAAGGAGCTATTTAAGGCGAAATATTATGGAAAATTAGTATACGGACCGTAGTTGGAGAAGGCAGTGATGTCGCCTTTTATAGACACCTACGTTTATACCACCACCTCCGCGCCGTAGCCTAATCGCCCTAGCAGGATGAGAGATGCTTTCTATCCGTCCACTCGGCAGAACCAGAAGACGGCCCCCATAAATGGCCAAAGGCAGCGGGCAGAGGTCCCGGACTTACTCGGTAGCCTGTGAAGAGAAGGGAAGGGAAGGAGAAGGGAAAGGGGAGGTAAACGCGATGCGGTGCGGGGCCCCATCCTCCGGTGGTTTCGTCCAGCGATAGAGGCAGTAGGCGACCCAATCATTGGCACCCTTCGACTCGGGCAAAGAATTGGAGGGCAAAAACTTTGTCCTCTGCCCGCTCGTCACCTTTGATAGCTCAATCGTTAACTATGATTTGGTTCTATGACAAAAATAGAAAAAGAAAACGATCAGGAGTTGATGTGAAAAGAGACCTGCGCGAGGGGAAAACTAACACCTGCGTGAGGACAAGGGAAAAAAATGATGCAGTGGTCAGGCAATAGAATAAACGGAGGATACAGCAATGGAAGCGGGAAGATTAGGTATGCCTTCGTCAATAATATATGGTCGGTAGTATCGGAAGGTGAAACGAGTCCCATATGGGGGGGGGAGAGAAGAAGAAGAAAGGGGTGAAAAAAGGTGGGTGGTGAATTGCTGTTTAAAGGGAACCGGGCCGTCATAAATTATGGGACCATCATTGTTGTCAAATCCGGGCTCCTTGCCGTCGGGTTGTAGATTCCCGGCGGATCAAGCACTTAGGTTGCCAAGCCTTCTTCGTTAACCGTTCTGTAGGTCATTAGAGACTGGTGCTTTGACAGCACCCGCTTAAACCCAATAGACGGAAACTCCCCAAAAAAGGTTGATACCCATTTGCACCGAATGACTGGTTGTGGAGTGTCCATTTCTCCAATGCCAAAATGGGCCGGTTGCAAAGACTTATACCTCGGCCTCGTAAATAGCGACATAGGAGGTATGTAGCTACACATCCTCTTAAGTAAAATCCCACCATGCCATCCCTGCCGCCCTCTTACCTACTGATGGTAGCCATAGCGAACTGCAAGAGCTCTCATATAAATTCAAGCCGAGCCACATTCGATATTTATCTCATTGCTGTTGCCCTAGGACTGGTTTAACTTCAGGCTTGCGCCTTCCACTGTGGCCCAGCTCCCTTCCACAGATTCTCCTGTAAACCCATTAACTTTGGTATCCCTTCCATGGTTATTTCCTGATTTCCGGCAGCTAGTATCGTATATACTCACTTTGAACCGCGACCAATACTACTTGATATCCCTCGTGTCTCTGACAAGCGCGATGTTGCGCATTTTGGAGTAGTGTCCTAGTGTTTATAGATATTTAAAATGAAATCTGATTAGGGGCATAATGCCCATAAATCCGTCCACCCAACAACTGCACTCAGCCACTTCATGTCCACGCAGAATCCACACAGCGAGTGCCTTGAACAGAAGGAGCCTCCGAACCGCCGTAGGTTGCATAAACTTTCATGCCGCCGCCAGAAGACACACACTAGCCACTTAAGCTCACGACATAGCAACTACCTATCAACTACATCAACCCGGACCCTGACTCTCCTCGATGATGCCCCTCCTCTGTCTGTAAACCTATTCTATGTGCCGTTTGGCATCCATAGTACCCTATTTCTCTCCCTACGCATATCGCGTTTCACACCTTTACTCCATTCGCCTTGCTCTCTACCATTCGTACCAACCCTACGTCTGACGTCCAAACCTTACTTATCGTTTGTTGCTTGATACCCCATTGTACGCTTTCAGTACAGCTAGCTACGACTTTTATACTTGCTACAAGCTATTAGTAGCACCGCAGGGTGAATAAATAATACCATTAGAGTGGCTCACTACGTTGAGCCGAGGAAATCCCCAAGGTGGAGAGCTTCGAGCTATAGTTATGCATATTTAAAGAGCGTAGTAGTGTGGTGTCGCTAATGGGGACTGGCGAGTGTGGGGGGGGGTTGTGACGAGCTTTACTGATGGTGCAATGGTTCGACCAATAAATGAAAAGTAGAGTTAGGCGCAAACAACAGGTGAGTACCAGCGCAAAAGGGTGAGGGGAATTGTACGAGGGCGTAAGGCTGATACAGAGGAGCAAGGGTGTGAAGAGTGGGATAGACGTACAGAGAGAGGGAAGGTGAAAGTGCTACAAATGCCAAATGGTACGTAAATTAGGTTAGCAGATGGAGCACAGGCTACGGAGGAGGGTGGGGGCCCGAGTTGATACAGATTGCCAATGGTGAAGTTCATGACCAAGCCCGTGTCTCCAGGGGTTACATAGAAGGTTTAGCAACGTCTCTCAGATTGTGACTTGAAGAGTCTGTATACTGGTACATCCATTATATGATCTTATTTATGGGCGTCAAAATGATACTGGAGTTATCAATTAGACTACAGAAGTTGGGATGTCAGCAAATGACCTAAGGGTGTTACAGAAATAGCTTTATCAAAAAACCATTGCCCTAGTGGGCCACTGTGGCTTAACTGTTTGATGTGCGTGACATAAAAGTGGCTGGCTATGATCTACATGAGGTGATCCTAATTGTGATTCTTTCAGTTTTATAACAAGTTGCCCAGTGTCACCAAATTTTAATTATACATCCTAACCTTGCCAGGTTATATGTCTCAACCTCTAGATCTCATTAAGACTAGGACCTATAGACAGCTCCACATAATATGAAATATAGTTAGTTAAGCCAGTTTTAATAAAGAATACTACCCCAAGGCAGGGTTGGGAAAAGAATCCCCAAGCTCAGTAGTGCTGGAGCTTGGGCTATAAATAACGATTCTGAATCTCCAAGAGGTTATGGCCCTGCTGGCTACTCCATAGTTTGCCACTTCACCAATTGGCCCTCCAGGATATGAAACATAATAAATTGAAAAGTTGTAGAACAATAGGTCGCCTAGGACAGGGGACATTTAGACCATCAGCTGGTGGGAAATCTGCCAGAGGTGCATAATTGAAATTTTTCCATTCCCAAGGCCTCAGTCTTTTATCCTGATCCTTGTAGTCGACTCCATTTGGTATCATTGACCTTATGTAATAGAGTTGACCCTCAGGAATCTTCAGGAGGTCAAACAACTATCTGGGCTCCACAAAATATGAAGCCCTATTAGCTCAGTTGGTTTAGAGCGTCGTGCTAATAACGCGAAGGTCGTAGGTTCGATCCCTGCATGGGGCATTATATTTTATCACCAATCTAACAATTTTAGTAACCTCGTGAGACTATACAGAAAAAGTTTGGGACCATGATTGCATCTCAACTTGTAATGAAACAAAAAAAGGTAGATAACATAAAATGGACTAAATAATAACTGCTAAGCCATTGCTTACTAGTGTGGGCTCACTGTTTCTACTCAGGTGTGGGGTAAGAATCTACATCCCCTGTGTATATAGCCTGTAACCTTAAACTTAAATTGGCTTTTCCCCCCAGAAGGGGATTGGCCATTTGTGGTGATTGGGAACCACCACAAAGATGCAGCCATCTGTTGTAGTTAGCACTGTATCCAGTTAGATTTGCAAAGTGAATGCCCTGTCAGTCAAATTTAAGACTAAGGTGGATGACCACTTGGGAATAGCTGGTACAGCAGCTTTCTTTTTCTTTTTTCTCAGGGACTACCTATTAGGCCAGGGGTGGATATGGTCCAAAAGGATCTGGTGTAAGCTATGAGAAGTAGGAGGTAGAGTAGGTAGCAACCCTTATGAGCATATACCCTGTGTAATGATCAAGCAACAAGTTCTTTGATGGGGAACTTTATTCTTGAAAAGGTAGAGAAGAAAGTGAAAGAAAGTGATGTTTGATGATGGTAAAAATGAGGGAAGGAAGGGGGGATATATATATGAAAAAAGGAAAGGATGAAGATGGTAGAGAAAGGAGGGAGGATTTAGTTGTTGAGGATTTTTGTGAGGACAAAATCCAAGGGAGAGAAATGGGAGAAAAAAGGAGGAGAACAATCTGGAAATTGCTTACTAATGGCATGTAGCCAATAGTGATGGCCATTTCAAATCCTTTCATCTTTGCACCTGCTTGAAGAAGATGGGAAAAAAGGAGATGAGTCATGCCAAGACTCAAAGGAACCTCAGAGAACAATAGATAGGTCTGGGTAACCATTCAAGAACCAATAAGGTATCAGGATGGATGAGAAAGGGAGAGGGAGAGGGAGAGGGAATGAGAATGAGAATGAGAATGGGAATGGGAAAGGGAAAGGGAAAGAGAAAGAGAAAGAGAAAGAGAAAGGGAAAGGGAAAGGGAAAGGGAAAGGGAAAGAGAGGAGGAGAGGAAAATGTGGTGAATTCACCACACCCTGAAAAGAGACATGGCATTGGGGAAATGATAAAGGACAGCTCATACAGTATTTAAGAGCCACTGAAGGCTGGCCTTGGCAGGATTACTTTTTATGAGGATTTTAGGCCAATATACCAAATGCAGTCACTTTAAACTGTCCCACCCCTCCACAGGCACAAGTTGACAACCAACTTGCCCACTCCCTTCCCAGCTGCCCATATATACCAGCCAGAACAATGGCAATTACCTGTTCACCAACCTTATGAACCATATCACAGCCACCAAGGTGACCCTTCTCTTTAACTATCACCTTGGTCTACTTCCCCAAACTTATCCACTATTCTCATCATTAGCAATATACTGAAAAGATCCTAGAACTACAGGTTCATATGGCTATATCTATAGCATCATGTTGGTACTAATAAAACATTATAATTCCACTTTTGACTGCACACAAGTTTATTTAACACTTTCAATACATTATATAGGGACCAGTATAATGGTCATGATGTTATGGGGATAGAGAAACTAAAGAACATGAAGTAAGAGTAAAGAGAACTGGTGTGCAGCAAAGGGGGAGTACAGACATAGGGTAGGCAGTGAGGGTATAGACCCCAATGAAAAATGAGGAAAGGTAGGGGAACAAGGTGTGTTGATACTAGGCCCAAGTCTAATACCATAACCAAAAGGCTATTCTACTATCACAGAATTTGTGGTTCTGAAATAGTAGACTTGGACTTTACCCTGGGATGATCTAATGTGGTGGTTCCCAATCACCACACAAGGGTGTTCCACTAGGCTGAATAGTCCTATATTGAATGGATGTCATTGGTCATAAAAGGTGGCGTCCCCAAGATGGGGGACACTGACACATTATTTGCAATTGGTTGCATAATTCCTATCATTCAACAATTGCGGAATCAGTTTCATTGCCAATACATTAGGGATGCAAATGCATCTAAAAAATGTTAACATACTCATCAGTGAAAAATTTACTAAAAGAAAAGTAACTCTCCGGCGGGGAATTGAACCCCGGTCTCCTGCGTGACAGGCAGGGATACTTACCACTATACTACCGAAGAAGCTATAATCGTGGATCCTAGATAGTATTTGCACTCCTGAAGATTCCTGGTGGGCAGACACAACTAGCCAGACACGTCAACGCGTTGCTAACCCCACCAAGGAAAAGCAAACGCGCCTCCAAAAGACATGGGGAAATCCTTACATGTAGAGCGCAGATCCAGCCAACCCCCCACCAATAGGCAACAGGATTTCCCATGGTTCAAGTTTCATACTTTTCGATTTTATTAGTTTCATCATAAGTTGCCAATATGTTCCTACCAGCCTAAACAACTGAGGCGACCAATACTAGGTTTAAAAAGAACATTGTTATTTTGTCATATAATAGGGCCAAGCTTTTACATCTGATAGCTCATGGAGTGTTTTTCCCTACCCTGCCTCAGGGTACCTAGTTCTTTATAAAAACCTTTTATTTATTCTTTGTGGTGAATTCACCACATTTCCCTCTCCTCCTCTCTCCTTCTCTCTTTCCCTTTCCCTTTCCCTTTCTCTTTCCCTTTCTCTTTCCCTCTCCCTTTCCCATTCCCATTCCCATTCTCATTCTCATTCCCTCTCCCTCTCCCTCTCCCTTTCTCATCCATCCTGATACCTTATTGGTTCTTGAATGGTTACCCAGACCTATCTATTGTTCTCTGAGGTTCCTTTGAGTCTTGGCATGACTCATCTCCTTTTTTCCCATCTTCTTCAAGCAGGTGCAAAGATGAAAGGATTTGAAATGGCCATCACTATTGGCTACATCTCATTAGTAAGCAATTTCCAGATTGTTCTCCTCCTTTTTTCTCCCATTTCTCTCCCTTGGATTTTGTCCTCACAAAAATCCTCAACAACTAAATCCTCCCTCCTTTCTCTACCATCTTCATCCTTTCCTTTCTTCATATATATATCCCCCCTTCCTTCCCTCATTTTTATCATTATCAAACATCACTTTCCTTCACTTTCTTCTTTACCTTCTCAAGAATAAAGTTCCCTATCAAAGAACCTGTTGCTTGATCACTTCATTCTTCAAATAATTTGTGAAGAATAGATATATTATCCAGTTTTAATAAAGAACTGGGCACCCCAAGGCAGAGCAGGGAAAAACACTCCTAGAACATAGAAGTACTGTTGTGCTGGGTATATATACAATACTAAACTAAAGTTGTTTTTGTTTTGATTGTCTAACTTTGGTGACCCTCTAGTTACACCATTAATTGAAATGTTTTTGGCTAGATAATCAAAAAGTTGGTGTTGGACCAAGCCCTGGGAAACTGGCCCATCATTGGTGGGAGAAATGGCCCAACCATATACTCAACCTGTATTGGCCTTCCCATGTCTTGGTGTCACCATTTGGTTCATCTGCTGGGCTGCAGGCGTGCTAATGCATTCTGGTGGCTTGCTCTAACTGAGTCTGCCCACCAGGAATCTTCAGGGGTCCTAAGTTCATCTGGACTCCACAAATGTGATGGTTGCAGCACTTTTGGCTGCCTTAACCCTTAGCTTTCCCTGTTTCTACATCATACTGTTGCAAGCCTATAGTTTAATGTTTACCAAGTTCATTTTAGCTTGGTGACCTTGGGGACATAAAACCCCGGGTTGTTGCCTGGGACTAGGAAAGGGGACAAATTCTTGGATTACACTCTTGTCTTTACTTTTCTGGACTTGCTTACTAAAGCTTTGATACCCTTACATTACACAAAAAATGTAATATAGAGACAAGGGTTGGGAGTAACTAGGTGTGGAATCAGACGTCTGGTAAGGTGACAATGAGAATAAAGGTAAGAAACCAACTGCCATTACAAGAAGAGGAAACTGGCCCAGTATTTATTCATGTTGCAATACTATGGTAGACATACCCTTGTGCACATAGGCTGGGTTGTTCAGATCAAAGATAGAGGCAGTTCAATGCTATCATAGTTTGGTAAGTCAATTGGTTATAAGAGGCTGGGATCCCTACAGTGATCCTAAAAACGGCCTTGGTTGGTTGCTCCATCACCATGTGAAGTGTGGGTTTTAATAGTAGATTTAACAAATAATAGTACCCCAAGGCAGGGTTGGGAAAACACTCCCCAAGCTCCAAAGTGCTGGAGCTTGGGCTATAAATAACGATTCTGAATCTTCAAGGGGTTGTGGCCCTGCTGGCTACTCCATAGTTTGCCACTTCACCTATTGGCCCTCCAGGATATGAAACATAATAAATTGAAAAGTTGTAGAACAATAGGTTGCCTAGGTCATGGGACATTTAGACCATCAGCTGGTGGGAAATCTGCTGGTGGTGTATAATTGAAATGTTTCCATTCCCAAGGCCTCAGTCTTTTACCCTGATTCTTGTAGTTGACTCCATTTGGTATCATTGACCTTATGTAAGAGAGTCGACCCTCAGGAATCTTCAGGAGCCCAAATAACTATCTGGGCTCCACACCAATGTAAAGCAGACCAATATCTGGAAGTCGGTCCCGCTTTCAAAAGAACCTCTGAGACAAAGTGGAGAATTCAGGAAGGTACAGTCGGACCAGGGCTGTCCGAATCTATAACGCAAAGTTTGATAGGTTAACTATTGACAGAGAAAACCTCAAATAAAATCTAGGAACATTTACCAACAAGCGAGCTTAGGGGAATATTGGTACTAGAATTTACTAATGGAATAGTGCCAATGGATGACACTATGGGACAGAAATTGGGAATAAGCTGCTGGGCCCTGTGTTGCATACTTGGGCCCGGCTTTTATACTATGACTATACTAAAGGATTAACACTAATTGGTGGAGGGCCTGGCTGGCCCCCCGTCTCTTCCGGGCCTCTCCCAGAGGTTGCCCAGTCTCTTTTCTTTTGTTATTTTCCATGGTTGTATAGGCGCGGCCTATTACAGCTCCTCAAAGGGATAAGCCGTGCTTGGCTTCACACTCTCCCCCCTCAGGGCGCGCCTATACCTGGCTGGGAGGTACCAGTGGTGGGCTGTTGCGGGGGTCACGTGACATAATTTCAGGCGCGTTGCGTGAATGGGTCGAATTGCAAAGCAGTGGTCCAGGGTCTCTAGCGTGTACGTGTTCCACCGCAGGCTGGCAGTGACGCAAAAAGGACCAAACCATTTTGGTTCTAGTGACTTGGCTAATTCGTTTCTTACCATTACTTTGTTGCCTACGTTATATCCTTTTGCGGGACCCACTGCTAGTCTATTTTGTTTGTTCCATTGCTTTCTTGCTTCATTCTTGGCCTTGCGCATTTGTTGTAGCATGGCTAGTTGCGGTGTCACATCCGCGTGCTGGTAGTTGATATTGAGTTCTATGTTTTGGTCATACGTTGGTTGTACCGGCTCTCCCGGTAAGTTCATTTGCACTCCGTACATGAGTGTAAATGGGGCGTGGCCCGTGCATTGCAATGGTTGCAACCGCAGGTACATGAGTACCGTAGGTAGCCAGCAGTCCCAGTCTTTCTTGGGCTTGGGTACTGTGGCCCAGATCATGTTTTTCAGGGATTGGTGGAAGTGTTCTAGTTGCCCGTTTGTCTGGGGGTGGTACCCCAAGGTTTGGACGTGGTGAATCTGCTGCCATTCCGTGAACTGCACCATGATGTCCACTAGGAACTGCGGGCCTTGGTTGGATAACAATTCTACCGGTCTTCCGTACTTGCACATGATCTTTGTATACAGGAATTTGATGATTTGTTCCGTGATAGTATCCGGTGTTGCCTGGCATACTGCAAGTCCCGTAGCATGCTCCATGGCCGTGATGATATACTTGTTACCTTGCTCCGTGGTTGTCAATGGCCTGACCATGTCAATGCTCCAGCGTACAAATGGTGCTAACGGTGGGTCCAGCGGGTGTCTTGAGGTGTCCTGTGCTTTGTAATCTGGTCTGTACTTCTGGCATTGTGGGCACACCCGTATGTAGTCTTTGATGTCCTTTTGCCAGGCCGGCCACCACACAAATGGTTGCATGCGTGTGATGGTGTCCCTGGTTCCCCCATGACCGCGTCCGTCATGGTAGTTTTGTAAGTTCTCTACTTGTTGTGGTGGTGGCACCACCGCAATGTCCACGCCGTCCACCATTTGGACCACTGTGTTGTCTACTAATTGAAAATGGCTTGCCTCTGCTACAACCTTGTCCTTTGTGAAACTTGCCGCCCAAGTTGGCCATGCATTGCTGTCTAGGTACCCCTTGAGGTATGTTGTCCAGTCCTCATCTGGGACTTTGATATGTGCCATTGTCGGTTCCAGCGCCCTTGATATTGCGTCCGCAATCACTTGTCTTTTCCCTGGCAGATACTCAACCTCCGGGTCAAATTCCAATAAATCCTCTAGCCATCTGTACAGTCTTGGTGTTAGTTTTTTGACCAAAGTTAGAAATTGTAGTGATTTATGATCAGTTTGTACAATAAATTTTTGACCATATAAATATTGTCTCCAATTTTTCAGTGCATAAACGATTGCAAACAATTCTAATTCGTAAACTGGGTACCTTGATTGGGTCAGGCTGAGTCTTTTTGATAGGAATGCTATGGGTTGGAGGCCTTGTCCGTGGTCCTGGAGGAGTACTGCGCCTAGTGCTACGGTGGAGGCGTCGGTTTGCACGGTAAATGGTTTGTTGAAATCTGGGTATAATAAAATTGGTGGTTCAACCAGCTTTTCTTTGAGTGCCTTGAAGGCCCATTGGCACTCATTGCTCCATTCAATGTCCTTGCCCTTCCCCCTAAGCTGGTTGGTCAGGGGTGCTGCCGTTGCAGCGTACTTGGGCACAAAGGTGTGGTAATAGTTTGTCAGGCCTAGGAATGATTGTAATTGTTTTACCATTTTTGGGGCCGGGTACTTGCGCATGGCCTTTGTTTTTGCCAGATCAACTTGTACGCCCTCTTTTGATACTTGGTGGCCAAGGTACTCAATGTCCTCCCGGCAGAACTCCAACTTTGCCAGGTTGGCAACTAATTTTGCCTCCGCTAGCACGTCTAGGACTTGTGTTAGGTCCCTGGTGTGATCCTCCAAATTTTTGCTAAAAATTAGAATATCATCCAAATAAACCATAGCACAAGTATCCAAAAACGGCTGTAGAATAGAATTCATCAATGTTTGGAATGTGGCTGGGGTGTTAGTGAGTCTGAATGGCATGACAAGGAATTTGTATTGTCCATACCAGGTATTGAATGCGGTCTTTGGTACATTGTCCCTGGCAATCCGGATCTGATGGTAACCGGACTTCAGATCAATCTTAGAGAAAATCTGAGATCCTGCCAGGCGTGCAAAACTTTTGGCAATGTTGGGGAGTGGGTACCGGTTTTTCACCGTGGCCTTATTCAGGGCTTGGTAGTCAATACACATGTGACGTGTTCCGTCTTTCTTGGGTACAAAAATCACCGGGGCACCATAGGGGGAGGATCCCGGTTGTATCCACCCCTTGGTGAGGTATTTGTCTAGCTGGGCTTGTAATTCTTGTAGGTTGCGCTGGGGTAGTGGGTACGGAGCCTGCGCAATTGGGTGGTCTGTGGTGGTTTAGATCCAGTGGTCCACATGGCGGGTAGGGGGGAGCCCTAGGGGCATTGGCCCAAATACCGTCTGTCAATATGGTTCCAGGGCTTTGATGATCATTTCCGGGGCGTCCTGCGGGGGGTTGTTGATCCCTGTTTTTTTGGTTCTCACGGTTAATAAAAAACTGGGTTGGCCTGGGTCGTGTAGTTCCCATTTACATTGGAGGGCGCTGATAATCTTGATGGTGGGTGTTTCCTTGGTGGACCCAAATCCCCGGGTCCCTCGCGTGGTCTTGCCCAGTTGGGCGCACTCTGTCCATTTTGTGGGGCTTAGGGCATGGTACACGGCCTGCACCACATAGTCTCCCTTGCGGATGCTGACATCTTGATTACTGGTGTTGGTCAGTACCGCCTGTATTTCCCCACGGTATCCGCTGTCAATGACTCCGCCTCCAAGGGTTAGGCCCTTGCTTGCCCAGCTGGATTGTAGGTGCAGCTGGAGGTACAACCCTTTGGGTGGTCCCATTTGCAGACCTAGGGGCAATTGTAGTGTCTTCCCTGGGTAGACAGTTGCATCTGCATTGCTAGCCAGGTTGGTTCCCGCGTCCAAGTTGTGATTTTGTTGCGGCAGTAGTGTTCCCGGTTTTGCCTGGTATTTGATAATGTCAGGCATAGCTGGAACGCTTGCCTTGCGCGTGTGCAAAGTCCCTTGGGAAATTCCTGTAACTTGTAAGGTACTTGCGTTCTTGCTCAGGCCTGGGACCGCGTTTTGACCAATGAGAGGATTTCCCATCCTCCTTTGCAGGTGTAGCCTCCCTTTGGCCCAGTCAATTTTGGGGGTGTGGGTTCAAATCCACAGTTGACCCACTAAAACGTTGTAGGTAGGGTGATTGACAACATATGCAGTGACTTGGTGTTGGTGGCCATTGACGACCACCTCAAACTTGGTGTACTCATTGATTGTCATCAGTTTGTTGTTGGCAACCCTAACCTTTAGCACCGCCCGGCACTTCCATTTTGGTAAGCCCAACCGCTGGGTACATTCTCTCAAAATAAAGTCATTGGTCAACCCACTATCCAAGAGGCAGTTCACTGCGGTGGACTTTATTACCATATTGAAAATTAGGAGCGGTGCCATTTTGGGCTCGTGGCCCGTGGTTGTTGGGGGGGTGACTTTGGCCACCCCTATCACAGCTCCAGGTACGTGGCGGAGGCCTCGCTGGGGCAGGTTGGGTCCTGGTCATTGTCCCGCCCCTCCTCTTTTCCTGCCTCAATGGTGTTGACCTGCTTGCGGGGTCTTGTGCACTGGTGGGCCATATGTCCATCCAGACCGCAATTGTAGCATTTCCCCTTGAAAGGGTGGTGTCTCCCCTTTTGCGCGGTGACTGCATCAAGTTCCATGGGAATAGTTTCCTGGCGTCCCATCACCCCATTGGCTGGTTGCACAACGCGACTGGTTTTGTGTCTGGGACCCAGTGCCGCGTCAAATTGCTCTGCAAACATGATGGCCTCATTTAGGCTGGTGAAATTTTGAGCCGCTACGTGCGCGCAAATGTGGGGCTTCAGGCCCCGTGTGAACCGGTCCACTGCCTTGTCTGCGGTGATTCCCCCGTGGGAGGCAACAATGGAGGACAATTCTTGGGAATATTCCCACACTGATCCGCATTGGGTGAGATTGGCCAGCCAATCCCTCAAAGTGGCCTTTGTGCAAGGCCCACTGTAACGTTCTTGTAGGGCGTCCACAAAGATAGGCCAGGTGGTGATGGTGTTTTCCCATTGAAACAGGTATAGCCAACCCAGGGCCTTGTCTTGTAGTGCACTTGCAGCAAGCATTACCTTCCAGTGGTTGTCGCGGATGCTTTGAGCCTCACAGTATAGGTCTATGGAGAGTAGCCAGTATTCAACGTTCTCATGCCTGGTACCGGCAAAAGGCATGAGTTGGGCGCCCTTGGTTTGGTTTTGGGACAATGATTCAATGAGGATTTGGAGCAGTTTGGATGGCTCCTGGATGGAGCCCGCATCATGCAATATGATAGGCGGGGGCGGCGGCATTGGTGGTTGGGGCAAGTGTTTGGTAGTAGCATTGTGGAATGCGTTGTGGTCGGAGGAACTTGAAGTGTTGGACGATTCTGAGGTGTTTTGGGGGTCTAAGCCATATCCCCATTGCATGCGGTAAGGAGGAAATAAAATTTTACAATGTATAGAAAATTACTAGTGCTGAGTGTGCATAGGCGGAAATTGGCGTTGCAATAAATGTAGCTTCACTACCAAGTGTAAAGCAGACCAATATCTGGAAGTCGGTCCCGCTTTCAAAAGAACCTCCGAGACAAAGTGGAGAATTCAGGAAGGTACAGTCGGACCAGGGCTGTCCGAATCTGTAACGCAAAGTTTGATAGGTTAACTATTGATGGAGAAAACCTTAAATAAAATCTATAGACGTTTACCAACAAGCGAGCTTAAGAGAATATTGGTAATAGACTTTACTAACGAGATAGTGCCAACGGGTGGCACTATGGGACAAGGATTGGAAAATAAGCTGCTGGGCCCTGTGTTGCATACTTGGGCCCGGCTTTAATACTATGACTATTCTAAAGGATTAACGCTAATTGGTGGAGGGCCTGACTGGCCCCCCGTCTCTTCCGGGCCTCTCCCCGAGGTCGCCCGGTCTCTTTTCTTTTGTTGTTTTCGATGGTTGTATAGGCGCGGCCTATTACAGCTCCTCAAAGGGATAACCCGTGCTCGGCTTCGCACCAAAATGTGGGCGCAGATGGTTTAGTGGTATAATTATCGCCTGCCACGCGATAGACCGGGGTTCGATTCCCCGTCTGCGCACTCCTTTTGTTACCAATCTTGCTTTAGGTTATCCTCTCATTATCCAGGAATATGTTTTGGTCTATGTTCTTGCCACAACGACCTCACCATACCTTTACACCACCGCTCGGCTAGCATAATAGAAAATTTCAAACCTAATTTCCACGTTTTATTAGAGTCACCTGGGCCATCCCTATGATTCACAGTATCCCCCGTACACCAGCACCTTACTGACAAGGCCCAATCGCAGGTCTTTTTTCAAATATAAGGGGTACCAAGTTGGTACTAATAATGATTAATAGTTACAATTTTACTACTTAGATCACGGTCACACTTACCTCACATGGTTTTCATAAAGAATCTTATAATTAGCGACTAGCCTGCTGTTGTCCGCATCACGATTGTAGACCACTACAGCGATTTGTTGTCCATTTTTAGCCGGATTCATTAACAAAAGCATGATTCTCTAAATAATATTACTATTGTTCATGTCAAGATTTTAACCTGAAACTACCTAGATGATAAGGGGCCCTTGAAATTAACAGAAAAATTGGGTGTTTGCCTATCCAGCATATGTGCTTCCTGTGGCAGGAAGAAACCTGGGATAGTCAGTATAGCAATAAAGTTAAGGTAAATTATTGATGTGTTTATATTGAGATATCATTTTGGCGGTTTATATAGCCGGTCAATTCATGTGCAAGGGGCGGGGACTTGAACTCGGCAGAGTTACTCTGGTCGAGCTCGTATGGATAACAATTAAATGGTTTTGATAGACAGTGGGGCAAACAATTAGCTCAACGGGGCCGTGTGGTGTTGTGGTCACCTAAAACGACCTTACTTTGTGCACCAACCAGCAGCTGCCCACGATACCGCCACGCAACAGGACCGCTACCCATGGAATCAACGGTACAATAACTGCCGTCACACAACTCACCTTGACCTCCCAGACCAACCCTTGCAAATAATTTACTATATTTCCATGCTTCTCTACAATTGTACGACTTTCTACACCAGTACGTACCGCCAGGGCCCAGTCACAGGCCGGGACCCTATATAAGGCCCCACATTGGAATCCAATAAACGACAACTTCTACCACTCACTTATACTAGTTTACTTGTTACGATTAGACCTACCACAGGTGTTTTCATAAGGGATTTCGTCAGTATGGTAAGGGACACGATATTGGGTTGAGGATGAGTAAGGGCGGAAATGAGCTTTAGTTGATATCACGCTGGCCGGTCGACCTGGAGCTTGGCTAAGGACTGGTGGCTGCCGAGGCTTGTATCTCGGTTACTGTCCACCTGTTGACGTACGTAGCTCATTAATTTACATCTGTCGATTATGCACTCATCCTTGGATAAAATCAGTTGCTAGAGTTTGTTAAAGCCGTTTTTTTCTTTCGCAGAAACCTCGCGGGTTCGTTTGCCACTCTCTCGCAGTGTACTTTCCATTCTTCACTTCTCTCTTTTTTTTCTTGGCCAATCAACGGTCATGCATACCTGTTCGTTATGGTCCAAACGTCACTTCGGACCAAACGTATATCACATGGTCAGAGATCCGATCGCTAGGACCACAAGCACCCGGAAGACGCCTCGTTGTACACAAATCCTAATGGTTACAATGATCTACCGTTTTTTCACTTCATTTATTCCCATCAGTATTTGCTCGATGTCCCTTCTTTCGTTTGCCCACCTCCCTCACTAATAGCAGGTTTAGCGCTACCCTTGGAGACTGACTCACTTGGCTAGGAGCAGAGATACTTGGTCACCACCGGGTTCCAGATAAGTAGTCGTAGGGAAAATTACCCTTGAGGAAACTAAGGCTAATAGTCAAACCTACTGAAGACTAATATACGAAAAGTCTTACGAACGCATTGAAGGGTGATATAGAAACTGGTTGTGGCGGATAAGCTGTTTATCCCGTAGCGGCTCTGGAGGGGCATTTCTATCGAAAGATGTCCTGCATCCTCTGTAACAGCCACGGCTTGAAATAGAGGAGAGCCTCCAGGACGACAGTGCAAGGCGGAGCTAGCGCCCAGCCAAATATGAAGGCAGCTACAAAGTTGCCGCATCACCTAAAAGAGAGAAGGATGATGGAGATAAAGCCCTAAGAGGGTAAAGGTGGTAGTACCTGTTAAAGATACAAAGCTGCCCAGCTGATCAGGATGGCTGACGTTGCCATCAAGGAATATTAAATAGCCGTAGAGGCTAATAGGTGAAGAATAGGGGAGTTGGAGACGATTGTAGGTATCGGAACACTGTAGGCCATAGTACAGTCAGCGTTATTTACTTGAAGACGACCTACGGGGTGCCCTTTACTACTGATTCGATCAGCTGTGGCATCTGGACTTCCTTCATCTACTTTTTAAAAGAAGAAGCTTGGCTATTAGGCAGCCCTTCCCTACTTGCCAACCACCTTTAGCCCCAGCATACTGTCACACACAGACTCACATCCCACGCAATTCCTTGCGAACCAGACTTTCACCGTACCGGTTGCCCTGCTACCAACGCTTTAGTCCGTGGTGGTTGCTTCTAACAGGAGGCCGAATTTAGGCTACTTGACCTGTTAAACACCTTAGTTTGTTTGCCGAGTGGCCTTATCTAGCGGTGATTAAGTTACGATACACCCGGGAGTACCTAAGCGAGCGCTGTAAATCGAGCTCAGCCATCCTATAGCTTTTGAAGCACTGCTTAAGTAGTACTTTAAACAGCACTAGGCGGCTTGGGAACCAAGCATGGGTAGATGCCCGGGTGCATGTATAATGTAGTTAAGCCCCCCTATAGCAGGGCGCCTAGTTGTCCGGATTATATTGTAGGCTATCCGTTGGTGCTATGTATATTTAATGTTAACTCTATTCGATCTGACACATAATGGTCACTATGCCGTATACCGTGGCCAGTGCTTGATTCGTCATGGTCTGTCCATCTGTTAGGCATGCAAATCCACCCATTTCCGCTTCTACTTCCTACCCCTTCCATGGCTAGCTTTCCTTTTGCACTGATCCCAACGGCACTGCACGCTATTGAATGGGACAATCGGTCCGAAATCAGACACAGTTGGAGTGAGCGGCGCCCTCCCTCTCACTCATCTTCCCCCTTCCTTTACTCACCCTGGTCAGTGAACGTCGCAATGTCCTCCAGAGCCAACTACGGCGATCTGCACCTTCTATATATATTTTTTCCTTACCCACACCACCTCGTGGACTGTTGCCTAGGAATGTAGAGGGTGCAAGGGCCGTGCGATTTCCCAATGTCGCTCCGTACTGTTTTCCCCTTCGCTCCATTCAACCTTTGAAGCTTATGTTGGCCCCTACAGCTGACCCTGGCTCTTCTTACATTCGAAGCCGATTGCCCAGGAGGGGAAAAAAGGGGAGGAGGGGGTGGGGATAACCCCTGCATTGTTTTTATTTCTTGTTGTCCCGACGGAGTGGACCTTTGTTTCCCCTGGAGCTAATGGGGTATGGTCAGATAAAAGGTTGGGGCTCCGGCTGGCACTATCTGTCTGTGGCTCAACTTCGATGTCCTAGCCCTCCAGTGCTCCGATTTTACTAATTTCTCTTCTGTATATTACGTTCTCCGCTGCTTATTAATTATTTCTTTTACGTTGTCCGCTTCTAACTGTGTCCAGTTTAGAGGACCGCCCCAATCACCTACGCCCACACGTCTTCACCTGTACAGCACTTTCTTTCAGCGTATTCCTTTTCAAACTCTGAATCGCAGGGCCTTCCTTTATTTTTAAGACCACCGCTCTGCACCGGCTCATAAAGTGTAGGCCATATTGTTCTGACGGTTGTGCCCTCTCTGAGTCAAATTTATTCTTATCGCCTTCTGTATTCTTCACCCTAAGATGCAGCGATGGTGGTGCCATACCCTCTTTTACCTCGGTATCATCCTGCACCTCCCGAGGGTACGAGGGTACTTCGAGAGTACGGTGACCATCCAGGACGACCAGGTCTACCTCGACCCAGAGACGCACGCTATTAAGGCCAACCTGAGTACGTCGACCCTCGTGAGTAACTGGACCGTCAGCGACAAAATGCTGTCTTCCAGTGCCGGACTCTTTTACTCGGGCGTGCTTTTCGTTTATAACCGCACCGACGGTGATTTTTCAGACCTCCTCGACAACACAGACTACATCGTTGTCGTCCCGGTGTTTGATTACACGCAGGGCCGGGCCATCGTCAATACTCTCAGCGACCCGCGAATCAAGGCCGGTATCGTGTACCCGTCGACTCCGTCAAGCAACTATGCCCAGATTTCCACATCCGTCATAACGCCCCGGATGTCCTTGTTTCTCATTGATTATGCAGCCGGGACCCAGCTGTCCAACCAGATTTCCCTGGCTCAGTATGACCCAGAGAAGCCAAAGACGTCCAGTAGCAGGGCCCACGGCAGCAATGGCACTAGGGCCGTCTCGATGATACGACAGGACGATCCTAGCGGTGACCCAACAAGTCAAGACCCTCGGGACATTTATTACTGTCGTATCTGGGCCCGGTTGTACCGTAGCGGCGCGAAATCTACCTCCAGCTCAGGTACCACGTCAGTGAACACTATTCTCGTCGTAGCAATTACCATTCCATTGGGGGTTATTATCATTACAAGTAAGTTGACCGATAGTGGTGCATATATATATATATATATTGGCACAGGGAGGCAGTGCCCACGGCAGAGTCCGTGCCGTCTTGGACTCTCTAATCTCCTAACTGCCGGGTAGAATCCGTCTACTAACCATTTCCCACCGACTCCTACTTCGTTCCAATTGGGTCCTATACTCATTGCTTTCCTTGCAGTCATCTTCTGTTTTATCTATCAGCGCCAAAAACGACTCAGTATGCAGAAGGAGGTATCCAAAAACGGATCCCGTCACGACCGCCGGCGCATCAAAGTCCAGCTTCTACTGTCCACCCCGGCCTACAGCCGTCGGGCTCCGGCGCTCACTTCGGACCAATTGCGCCAGCTCCCTGTTGTCACCTACACTGAAGACAGTCAGGCCAAGCTACGGTTGTGTACTGATATGGCCATCCACCGGTTCCGACTAGCGCACAATACCCTGGCCACCTCCAGCGACGAGGAGAGCGACGGTGAGAGTGAAGACCTGACCTTGGAGGAGCTGGTCGATCAGGAAACCCCCTACTCTGGCGGGTGCGATGAAAATTATAGCAACGGTGGGTTGGTCGTGACAACAGATGACTCCACAAGCGGTCTGGCCCGACCGCCCCGTATCTATGTCGACGGCCTAGCCAGCAGCCTAGGTTCCTCCCCCCCGGTACCCTCGGACCCTCTCTCACCTTACTACGACCCACAGTTCGGATTTTCATTAGCAACCCTCCGCGATGACTCCCCCACCAACAGTAGCACGATGGCGCTTACCGACCGGGAAACACGGCGGCCCCGGGGTCCCAGCTCGAGTCTAGCCCAGCTCCGCTCCACGGCCGACTTCGCCCCGCGTGGTGCCAGTGGGACCCACAGACGGATCCAAAAGACCACGACCTACGAAAGTGTCATGAGTGATTTGAAACGGCGGACCCTTGCGGGCCCCCCACTATGTCCCGTGTGTGAATCCGCATTTGACTTGGATGATGTGCTGCGGCTGCTGCCTTGTGGACATGCGTTCCACGGTGACTGTGTTGATGAGTGGTTGACCCAGCGGGTGGCACGATGCCCACTTTGTAAGTATAACGCAACCCCCGGTCGCAAATCCGGGGCGTTCGATCGGCCTGGCAGCCGAGTCCGCCCCGGCAAATTGGGCCGCGAGTTGGTCGGAGAGCTGAAGTCTGTGGATAATGCGGTGCTACCACGTTCAAAAAACTGATTTACTCACGCCAAGCCCCTCAAAGGTACGTATTAGCACAACGAGCGGAGTTAAAACCACGATAATTCAATCGGCTCTGTGGCTCTTCTCCCACTGTCGACTTTCATTTTGGACATTCCGGTGGAAAGGGCGGCGGCTTTCCAGCAATGTATAGACAGTTTTATTTTTTTTGTACGTCTGAGGCCTATAAGCTGCGGCGAGAGCTCAGTGGGTGCTTAGTTCGATCAATATACCTATAGTTCCTGGCTTAAGACGCGTTCTCAAGCACGATGCTAATACCCTGACCACCGCCAATGCAGGCGGCACCGACGGCGAGGTGCTTGCCGGTGCGCTGCAGTTCGTGGGCGAGGTGGCCCATGATACGGGCGCCAGACGCGCCGAGGGGATGACCAAGGGCAATGGCGCCACCATTGACGTTGGTACGCTCGCGGTCGAGACCGAGCTCCTTCTCGACGGCGAGATATTGGGCAGCGAAGGCCTCGTTGACCTCGATGAGGTCCATATCCTGCACGGTCTTACCCTGATTGCCAGCACGGGCCAGGGCGTTACGGATGGCTGGCACAGGTCCTATGCCCATGATGGTGGGTTCAACACCGACGTAGCTGTACGATACGATCCGGGCTAGCGGGGTGAGCCCGTACTTGCGGACGGCGTCCTCACTGGCGACCACCACGGCGGCGGCACCGTCCGAGATCCCCGATGCGTTACCGGCGGTGACAAGGCCGGTCTGTGGGACGAATACGGGTTTTAGCTGAGCTAGGGAGGCCGGAGTAGTCTGGGGACGCGGGTGCTCGTCAGCGGTGAACGTATCAAACCCCGTGGGTGCCTTGCGGTTCGGGATGGAGACAGGGGCCAGTTCGGCGTCAAAGCCGCCACGAGCCTGGGTGGCCGCCCACCGCTGCTGGGTCTGGGCGGCGTAGGCGTCGCAGTCCTCGCGAGTAATACCGTACTGCTTGCCCAGGTTCTCGGCGGTAATGCCCATGGGCGTCGGGGTCGGGTACCGGTCGACCAGCGCGGCGGCCAGCGTGTCTTCCAGTTTGAGGTCCAGTCCGTAGCGGGTGCCCCAACGCACGTCACGCAAGGCGTAGGGCGCCTGGCTCATGCTCTCCGATCCGCCCGTCAAGACCACCTCCGCTTCACCGAGGCGGATTTCGTGCACGGCATTAATGATGGCCTGGAATCCCGAGCCGCATAGACGGTTCACGGTCAGCGCCGGGACTGTGATGGGAAGACCCGACCGGTGCCCCACATGGCGGGCAAGGTAGGCCGCATCGGCTGAGGTCTGCGCCACGTTACCAAAGATGACCGAGTCGACGGGCACATTGGCCGGCAGCTGGGCCAGCGCAGCCTTACCGGCCATCCCACCCAGCTCGTTGGCCGTGAAGCTCTTGAGCTTACCGCCGAAGGCACCGAAGGGGGTGCGCTTGGCGGCAACGATAAAGGCTTGACGGGGTGGGGACATGGTGGGTCAGTGGCAAGGTGGAATGCGTAGACTAGGAGGGAGGGCTAGCAAGCGTGGGCGGAAGAGGCAAATGAAGTAGACGAGAAGATGCAGTAGGTAGTAGCCGTAGTCGAGGGGTTCCTTTCAGGACGAGTACAAGTGGCAGTGGAAGGGAAAGCAGGCAGTCTCACGTGCGGGTCAGTAGGCCGCTCTCGGGGCCTTGCTACTTAAATACCTAGTGGCCAGCCGTGGGTTCCCATCCCTGTCCCCCCCATCACTGGGCCGCAGGGAGTGCGTGGGACGGCATCGGCCACTCGGTAGGACGGTCTCTATCGGCGACACGGGCCAAGAACTATATCCCTTCCCAATCCGCACTTATTGGCACATGCCAAATACAGAGGGCCAAGTGCACGCAGCAGGGGGAACCGGCCTCGTCGCCTTTACCTGTCAGGCCTCTCTCTTCTCATCACGTGGCGGTAGAAAGCGCCAGAGACAAGTGGAATAGATTGGAGGTGCTGTGGTGGCGCTGGCCCACGTCTGAGCATGCTGAGTGCCTCCAAGTTGATCCGGCGTTAATAATCCATGCCGACCTGCGGCTTCAGGCAAATACCATTCTATCGCCACCACGTCGCACAGTAGCACCATCCCTTATGCACCTAGGTTCAGAAATTAGGGCGACCAGAGTATATATTACAAAATATAGAGAGTAAGCGACAGAGAGTTAACCGGAACGCGGCTTGCACAAAGACAGATGCGGGTTTGAGAAAAGTAGTGCGGGTGGCAAGGAACGGAGTAGGCGTCCCAACATCACCAACGACATGTTAAGTTCCTGTATAGCCAAGGAGATGGAGATCTAGTGAGGGGTATCAGGGTAAATACTCCATTACTCCCGGTCGGCTATCTCTACTGTGCGGGGCGTGGGCACCTCGACGCGGGTGATGGCGTGCATGGGGAAGGCAATATCGTCATAGTTGCGACCGAGGTTGACGTGGATGTTAGTATCATCATGACGGACGACGGGATGGCCCTTCTGGGCGCCGTTGGAGTATTGGCTGGAGTCGTCGGAGGCTGGGAACGTGCTGCCGTGGTTGGAACCAGAGCCGTTGATATATTCGTAGCCATACTCGCCCATCTCGGCAACATCAGAACCGAGTTTCTCCTGTTCGGGATCCATACGTAGCTTGAGGTACGGGATGCGGTCCATGATAACCAGGATGAGGTAGGTGACAACGAACGACCAGGCGGCGCCGACACCGCAGGCCCATAGCTGGATAAGCATCTGTTTCCAGTGGCCGTTGATCCAGCCGCCGGCAATCACAGTGGTGCCGTCAAGGGCAGCAATGTGCTTATCGGCAAACGCGCCGGTCAAGAGAGTCCCGATGAGGCCGCCTACACCGTGAACGGCAAACACATCAAGGGCGTCGTCGAACCAGTACTTGTCCTTGATCTCGACGCACAGATGGCTGACCACGCCAGTCACGATTCCGATGACCACGGCAGCCCACGAGGACACGAACCCACAGGCCGGAGTGATGGCCACCATCCCGCCAACAGCGCCACAGCAGAAGCCGAACGAGGACAGCTTGCGTTCGTGGCGATACTGCAGGAGTAACCAGGAGAGCCCACCGGCGGCGGCAGCCAGATGGGTGGAGATGACGGCCTGGCCAGCCCGGGCGGTAGCCCCGGCACCGCCGCCGTTGAAGCCGAACCAGCCGAACCAGAGCAAGGCGGTGCCGAGCATGATGTTAAAATAGTTGTGTGGCTTGTAGTCAATCTCGCCCAGGCCCCAACGGCGGCCGAGTACCATGGCGTAAGCGAGGGCGGCAAACCCACTAGCAATCTCGACCGGGGCCCCGCCGGCATAGTCGAGTACGCCGGCCTTGTTTAGGAACCCGTTGGGCGCCCAGGTCCAGTAGGCAATCGGGTCGTAGACGAGGGTAGACCACACGAAGAGGTAGACCAGTGCTGGACGGAGCCGCACCCGTTCGGCGGTGGCACCCAAGGCCAGGGCCGGAGTGATGACCGAGAACATACACTGGTAGATGGCGTAGACCGTACTGGGCACCGTGGGGGCGTTTGGGTGCGGGTCGTTGTTGACGCCCATCAGAAAGGCATGATGAAGATTGCCCATGAAGGGCCCGCCTGTTGGAGACAGGGCTAGGGAGTAACCCCAGATAAACCATTGGAGCGGGACCACCGCCAAGCTGAGCATGCTGAGGAACACCAGGGAGAGCGCTGATTTACTACTTGTCATGCCACTGTAGAAGTAGCCCAGTCCCGGGATCATAATGAATACCAGGATGGCCGCCACCAGCATAAAGGAGGTGTTGGCGTAATTAGGCTCCGCATCGACCATGGCGCTGGGGGTGGCGAACTGAGTGAAAGAAGGGCTAGAATCAAGGGGAGGAGGGAGAGACCTGCAGAACGTGAGGGACTGCGACTGTGGCTGTGCGAGAGAAAGTGTCTGTACAGGCAGAAGGTTGAGTTAAGTCACGGCTAACTGAAGGCCCGTGCTAGTCGGCGCGTGTGGAGGAGGGGGCGTGGAGGCGGGCGTTCCGCGTGCCGAAGGGTGGAGGTGACAGCTACAAGAGGGCCAAACGTGAACTAAGAGAATGGGGGATTCCGGACGAACTGCCAAGGTAGCGGGGCACAGCTTCATAAATAATTAAATAGTACACTAAGAAGAAGCAACCGAAAGAGTTGAGGATACTACGAGGGACGAGGCAGGAATTTTAAATACCGGAGGCGCCAAATAAGGGCAGCGAACAATTGAAAGAATGTGCCGGGTCGCTTCGGAAGGGATCGGTGGGTGCTGGCAGACGCTGACCAGCAGAGAGACGGAGAAGGGCTTAGATGTGTGAGTGGTCCTTTGATCGATAGCGATAAAGGGATAGGGCAGCTGCATAATCCTGCTAAACAACGGCTGATTGGGTGGCGGCTATCCAGGGGGGACGGCGGAGGGCTACAGCGGGTAGAAGATCCAGGTTCGTGAACCAACCATGAACCGCACCGTTATCAGCCAGACACGCGGTAGATGAAGGGCCACGCTGGTCGTAGGCCTGTAAAGGGAGGTAAGGCGATAAGGCACGAGAGGGCGGCTGCTAAGAGGTGGCCACAGAAAGCGGCGCGTATCGCGGGACGGTTGAAGGGAAGACAGCAGGGGCCGAAAGGTCCCAAGGAATGGTGGCCGGAACCAGTGAAGATCCAGCAGGCCCCGGGGATAGCGAGGCCCTGGTTTGCGGAGTGAGGCGCCGATGATTCGCAGGATAACGGGCGATGACGCCGAGGCAGCGAGGGCCTGTTTCAGAGAGGGTTTTGGTCAGCTTGAATAAAATAATAGATGGCTGTACCCCGTCGACGAAATATGCGAAGTTGCCGCCGGTAGGTAGGTAGGCAGGCCACGAGGCGGTAGAGCACCCGCGGGTAAAAGGCTTTGTAGCACACGCAGGTTCAATAGGAAAGCCTGGACACGCAATCTAGCCGCAAGGAGACACGGAGATGAGGTGAAACAGGCGAGGCCTGGGTGGAGATAGCAGATTCGGTTCTAGCAGGCGAAACACGGGGCACAGCCTGGGGGACAGAGTGGCGCAGCGGCCTTGTTAAATATAGAATGGCCGTTGGACAATCTTGATAAGCCTGCGAAGCACGGGCGTGGGGGAAGTACCGCACTAGAGTAAGTAGCCGACGGGTGTGACAACGGCACAGTGCAGCAGCGCAGGTCAGGGGCCCGGGAGTGTGGAGATGAGGGGTTCAATGATGGGGAAGGAGGCGACGGCTAGCAGAATATATATCCGTGGTGGCCGGGTACATCCCCAGCAGACACAGGCCGCAAAGACGCCGATGGTTCATACGCGACGTGGTCCTGCGCACCGGCTGGGGCTGACACACCGTCGGTTGTTGGGTGAGCGTATCCATACCCGTACGACAGGGCATGTCAACGAGTAGCTGGCGCAGAAAAGAACATGGCTCACGTACAATAACCATTGTGGGGGTGTGTCGGTTTATCGTACCAAAATCAACAGCAAAGGACCCCCTATAGATGACACTGATAACGGGTGGCTCATTTATAATTCCTGCCCCTTGCAGGGCATGTGATTCGAAAGGGACCTTTCGGTAGATGGAATCTGTCACAGCTCGCCGATTTCTACCTGCACCAAGTACCCCGCCGTTCAGCTTGTATTTGCAGTGTTAGTCCTACCCATGGGGAGTGGTCAGCCAGGCGAGTCGTTAGAATCTCGAGCAGAGTACACCTAGGCGCAGTACTCCGTGATGCCTATCAGTTCTTTCATATTGGACTTCCTCTCCTTCTAGCCGCGCTTCACTAGATGAGTGCTGCAGTGTAGGCGTGTTATTGGGTATGTGTCATGGGTACCGTGTCCCAAGATAAAGTCAGCGCTTCAGATACCACTCCGCTTCCTACAGGACCCCCCTTTTCCTCCAGAACCAGCGCTGCGGTATCAGGGCAGCCCATCCGTTACGGCATGCCACCCACCAAATTTTTGGTTATATTAGGTTTTGATCATGATATGCATCCGGGCGGATATTTTCCTCGAAAACCTGGGTAGCAGACAACTCCTAGACGCCACCATGCCATTCTGAGGCTATCCGTGGGAGTACAGGGAAGCCTCCCTCACTAGAAAGCTTATCGACAGCGCCGCTGGGAAGCTCTAATGGACCTGGAGTCACAGTCTGCTAACCCCTGAGCGGCCAGACTTGTAGTACGCCAGCCATCGGACCAGGAAGCCTCTTTCTACCCCCTCGCACTATGTCAGAGCCACCTCCTTCCTCATTTAAAGTTCTCCTACCGGATCACTTCGGATACCAGTGTTTGTCACGACTATCAAAATCGATTAGTACACCGCGATAAGCCGTCGATAATTCCACCCTACCGCTGCATGATCACGGTTTATCGTGCATAATCTCTGCGGCGTGCCGCCAGACAGAGAGTGGTGTGGTGTTCATTTTTTGCGCCTTCATAACCTCAGTAGAGTTACTTGAGACAATGCGTCTATAATGGACTGGTTTCTAGATGATATACGTTGAAGGTTGGCGGGTTGTCAAAGTAGTGCAGGTTCACCTACAGCTGCATCGGCGGGGTCGGAGTCCCAGTGTATCGAGAGACTAGACTGTACAAAGTGTCACGATAAGGTGCGATGCAGAATGAGCGGTGATCGATGCCAATCGAGTCGTCATTGATCTTTAGAAAGGCCTCACTCGTGCCAGCGTTCTACTCTGTAGCCGACAAAGGTAAACGCGCTTTTGATTATGCTAGGTTCCTTCATCCCTCATACCTTAAGATGCTATCCGTCATCAAGGGATACGGTTGGTCATCGTGTGGCAGGTTTGCAGGTCGGGGTACCGAAAACGAGCGACTTGATGACCAGCCTAGATGTGGTAAAGGTGGTAGAGGGGTAGGCGGAGATGGTTATCCGGTTAGTTACGGTGGTAGTACATAATATAGGCACTGGAGTAAATTCGTTCGAATAGACAGGGTGAGTGCCAGGTAAGACAACTTGGTGTACGCCATGTAGTCATCAAAGCTACTTTTTCCTGTGCACGCCAATCCTGGCTTTAACGAGTCCCAGCGGATCTGGGCCCCCGACATGCAACTGCCTGATACTTACAGTATAATTCGCCTTAACGAGCTCGCAAAGTTTCCAAGGCCCGGTAAAGCGCCCCAACCCCGCCCTATTGCCATCGTCCTCATTACTACCATCATCTCGGGTATTCAATTTCCGTTTAACTGGCAATCCACCGCCGTCTCGCCCAGGTAACCCAAGACTCCGGCCCCCACTATTAACCGTACCACCAGTATGTCCCTCGTGGAGCACCGCCCCTCCGACCGCATCCTCGCCGGCATCACAAACAAATATCGTTGTATCTGCCGTGTAAGTCCAATTAAGACCCAACGCCGGTTGCAATCGGGGCTGCGACACCAAATCCAGGTCGGTTATCACCCCACCAGCCGACCGGCCACGATCACGTACCCGAGTGCTAGCCGAATTGGTTAACACCACAGCGGTGTGTGGGCGGTGTGATAAACTACGTAGGGCGCGGGAGAGGGTGACCACGAGGGAGTGTCCCTGGGCCGAACTGTTGAGGTAAGTTACCAGAAGCGGGGCAAGGCAGTCAAACACATACAGTGTAGGACGTGGCATGGCATAACCCTTAAAATCCACATCTTCATCCACGGGGGTGGACATTACACCCGCGATAAAGGCGAGGACTTCATCTGCGGTGGCGCAATGGACGTGCTGGACACGTTCTAAGCTGGCCCGGGCAAAGGGTGTGGTGCGCATGACGACGCTGTCAGAGTTTTCCGGATCATTATCGGCGGAATCAACGAGGGCTGGTGAAGCCGAAAGTCGACCAAAATCAGTGCGGCCAGAAGCGGTGTCTTTAGGATCCCGGGCTCGCGACCAGGCGTAACGAAGGCAGTCCAGTAGCAGCTCGACCGAGAACCAAGCCGCCGTGTCTACATATATCACCCGGGAGCGGGCGTGCTGGTAGACCGTTTCGGAGCACATAAGGTGTACCAGTAGCGTGCGGCCGCTGTCTGAGGTACCCACAACCTCGAGAATATCGCCCGCGCCAACGCCGCCCCGCAACAGGTGGTCAATGGCAGGGATGCCAAAGTGGTGCTGGATGTCTACGGTAGGGGCACGGGAGTCGCAGCGGAGGTCAATGGAAACAGGTGAGCAGTCGTGCTGGCCGTAGAGATATTCTGCCATATCATGGATAGCCTGAGCAAAGTGAAAATGAGTAGAGGATCAGGTAGGGAGGAACGGGTGGTCAGGTGTGAGGGCGTATAATCAGGCCGGGAGGCGGATGCTGGTACACTTACCACTACCGAGCCGGACTTACCTGACGGTCAGGATCCGTGCTTGGTAGCAGTGCCTCCCAGTCTGTATACATTAGTTCGCGGTCTACTCAGGAAAGGAGGGAGGGGGGCGGTGTAAAGCGAAAAACCTACCGGGTAGCCATTAGCTAACTGACCCTTAAGATAGCTAACCGCGATCGCCTGGCGCAGTTGGGTCGGAGCGGCTGCCCTAAAAGCACCTACCTGTGGCGATACCAAGTCTCTTCAGTTTGAGGAACAAACGGTCACGGTCTTGCGCATCTGGTACGAAGGGGTGTAACCCAGCGACAAAAGCGAGCTGCGGCATGAGGTCTCTTCGGGAATTCAGGAATTCAGGAGAACTGGACTTCGAGGAATGAGGTGCGAATTAGCGGTCGTACCGGGGGCTGGGTCAGAGAGAAAATGGTATGGGACTCGAATGCTAGAGTGCGAATGGTGGGGTCAGGACTACAACGCGGACGACTCATTTAGGCCTTTTGGGCTATGAGGCACAGCGCAAAGCACAGGCCTTTCGGAGTCTCGTCGGTTCGGGCGTGGGCGAGAAGTCCTCTGTGAGCTGATACGGACCTCAGCTGGCACTATAGTGCTGCGGAAGGGGCTGTGAGAGAGGGAAAACCACGTGACACAGTGGTTTACCAATTACACTGGTCCACTGGGCCAATTGTGAAGCCTCCTATTGTTAGCCACAATTGGTATCTGAACTTCTCCGACTGGCTAACCGTCAAGAAAGGAAACCGGGCGACCCATGCTTGGCATGGCACCGCCTCCCTGCGAGAGGGCTCAATATGCCGCTAAGGCATGGTATTTTATCGTTTAAAAGCCACCGACTTCTACCACTGAAGCGAAACCTCGGTGTGATGGTTTATTAAGGCCAAAGTTACTCCCACCCAATCGCTTCTAATGATCGTAAGCCCGGTCCGTTGCAATGTCCCACTGATCAGCGATCCTCACCTACCACCAGCGGAATTGCCCGTCAGACGGGCGATTGGGAAGAGCATCCAGGGCCAGCCAAGGCCACGGCAACTCAGCCCTATAGGGACACGCTGACCTGCCGTGCCAAGTCATTGAGGATTCCCCCTCCTGACAACCTATATTCGTCTCTCACCTACACGCATATGGACACTGCTTGCGCACATCAAAGCTTGGCGTCCCATAACGCGTATGAATACGTTAAAGAGAACGGCTGGTCGGTGGCGGTTAACAATACCATCAGGCTGTGCGGAATAGTCTCCATTGTGGAAGACCGACGGCAGAAGGAGAGCCCGTTATAATCCCGTGCGGAGTGAATGATTAATTGGACGCAACTGGGTTTAGGTCTGATACCATATTCCCCCCCCCTCCGCTCTTTCGTCGTATGTGTAGCCCAGGTACCCCCTTACGGGATGCCAGACTTCCCCCTTGAATTTGAGTAATGGGCCCGCGTAGGTCGACGGGCTTGGTGAGCAATCATAGGTAATGGGATGCAAAATTGTGCTTAAAGAGAGTACACAGGTGCATAAAATGATATCTTTCGCAAAGTATCCGATACCAGCCGGCACGTACCTTAAATCATTATCAACAACGGTCTTAGCCGAGGTTCTCTGGTAGTAGGTTTAGGGAATTTCGCACCATGGTTCATGACTTTCATCCTCTTTAGCAAGCAATAAACATGAAGTTCCCCCTCCCCACAGAACGCTACCAGATGGTTGAGATACACCAATGTTTTGATACTGCTCCGATCGACCGACGCCCTCAAAACCGGCCACCTTCCTTTACTAAATCCGTCACAGTCCAAGGTTTAGAGGTACGTATACTAAGCGACTTTTATAAGATGGGGTCTGACACCTCCACAGTAATTTATACTGGTAAGCTTTCGCCTAGGAAAATCTTGGTCAAGATTGGGGAAGGGGTTTAACATGGCCTTCCGCTAGCTAAGTCAAGTGTCCAGTAAGAAGCAGTGAGGGGTAGGAAGTGTGGGCGAAAAGAAAATAGACTTGCAATTTGAACCTCGAGTTCGTCACCATTAATAAGCAAAAGGCACGGGAACTCGCCTGGTTGGACTTATCTAGCCCCCCTCTCTATCACCAACTTCGGCGTCTTAATGGGACTCTCTGTTGCTCTCGTACCATCCTATAGTTACGCCTTGGCGATATAGAGGCCAATGGTCTCTATAACAGCTTTTCAAGGGCATGTCTTGGCAGGCCATAAGAATTAGAGGATCTGGACAAGGGGTGGCCACTATGGGATTTGAAATCAAGAACGTAAGGGCTGACTTGACACATCACTCACACTAATTGTGTCCCTAGTCGGTTCATCGTGGGTCATTAACCCCTCCCTAACGATCGTATATCGATTTAGTACTACCCCTATCCATCCTTAACGCGACATGTATCCCTGCCGCGACTTGCGTCCCTCTCGGGCTAGATTCCAATATCCCCGTACTCGGTGCAGTAGCCTGCACATACTAGTTACCCACACCTCTATCCTAATTTATACAACCGACCACCTGTGCCTGCGTTCTTGATCCCCTCCCCCTTTAAGCGCCGTCACTAGCGGGGCCATCTGGCCCTCAACCAGTCATCCATGTGACCCTTAACTGCTTAGCACTTCCCCACCTTTCTGTCCATACGTCATCCCTAGGGACCCATTTTATAACCCTCGATTCAACAGCGCCCTCCTTTCCCCCACTCCACCCGGGGGTGTTGCTCACCTCTACCATCTCGTTTTATCTTCATATTGAATCCTCTGGGTCTCCCACACTCTTTAGTCGACTTGGCGCTCTGCAGCTCCTCCCAACTCCAATCAGGGTTACGCCTCGCTAGTAACACCGAACTGTGGAATGCCATTCCCAACTTGCTACTTTCTACCAGCTTTCGACTGGCCTTGACCGAACCGACCCTGGTCGCGACCTGGCTCACGTCCGCTCCCCTCCACCACACTCCGCTGCACGGCAAACGCAAAAGTCTTGACCAGACACGCAGCCCCGTCACCTTAGCGACCATTCAGGTTTGCCGAAATAGCCACTCGTCTCATATAATGTGGTTCAACTTCCGCCTAGGACCATCTTGTCTGTAAGTCAAAGATAAGAACTCTTTATAGTGCACCCCTATATCACTCTATAGCGCCATTTTTACCCTATCGCCGCGCCTGGTGAGCCAGGACCAGCCCAATCTGCCTCTTTACATGGGCGCTCCATCACTATTTGGTATTCAGCCTTCCTTTGCACTCCATTTTGATTGGTGAGAAAAACTCACCACCGGATCCCCAGCCACGACTCCCCCCCCCACTCCAGTATCTCCGCCCAGCGTGGAGGTTTGATAATCCTCCTCGGCAGATATAATTCGCGGGACCCCACGCCCTGCCCTCCCATTTTCCCTTAAAAACTAAGCCACCCACCCGCCCACTGGCTCTCGGCCCAACTTTTACCCTCCCTGCTCCATAGGTTCAGTACACCCTAGTTACCCACCTCACCTAACTTTGTACTTTTGTGGTACGCAACCGTCTAATGCACACTGCTCACCTTCGGAATCCCGTTATCTTTGGCCCCAGACCCACCCTCTCAGCCTTTACCCCCTTTGTCTCTGCACTAGCCATTCACTATACCCCTTCAACTCCAGCCGATTCTCGAAACCAATAGCTGCAGCAGCACTACTGCTCGGGAATGCCAGCCCCAGTTCATTCCTCTGGACCTGCGCCCCTCCCCTCTCCTCACCACCTTTAGCCTGTGACGTCGCCTGGGCCACTTATTGCTGCCTTCTCATTCCAGCGTTGCGACTGTCGAGACCGACGCAATAACGAGTCGCTTGTCCGTGCTGGTGCCGGCTCAAAGTGTTTGGTTTTATAGCGCGACGTTGCTGAACCACTTGCCCTCCGCGCCACTTATGCCTGGACCGGGCCCCTAGAGTCACTCTCTACTCTTGTCACCCCGTTTGACTACCATGCCCCTCGATACGGCCTCGGCCGTGGACTATGACGACAACGACCAAAAGCGGCGGCGGGTCAGCCGGGCCTGCGACTTATGTCGCCGTAAGAAGGTCAAGTGCGATGGCGTCCTTCCGGTCTGCACCAACTGCCAAATCCTCCATCTCGGGTGCACATACAAGGACATGGCCAAGAAGCGCGGCCCGCCCAAAGGCTATATCGACGCCATCGAAAGCAAACTTCTGCGTGTGGAGAAGCTACTGGATGAGCTAACTGATGTGGAGGGTTGCCCCCGGCCTCAGATCGTGGCCGAACTCGACCGGTTGCGGCACTCGGAACCCGTAAGTTGTCTTTATATATATATATATGTATATATCTAGGTGAATTCCTACACCCAAGGTATCCCGATCGATCGTACACCAAAATCCAGGGTACGAGATTGAAGATATCACGTTCCGACTTCAACTACTGGTCGGCAGGCGCACGTGGAGAACACATCCCGATTGTCTATAGCTGGGGGTGTGTCCAGTGCAGAGGAACACGGACTACGGGTATAGACCGGTTAGTGGTCACCGCCGACCTCAGTCTAATCCCCACTTCCTCTGCAATATTCTGATTCATATCCTGTTTTATCCTACCTGATCAATCGTAAACCTTCCCTCCCCCCTCGCTTTTTCACCAGATTATCAAGACTAAAAAGGCGGGTCACCCGCACAGTGCTGCCGAGGGCCGCTTACGCCAAACTGAAACCCGCTCACCGTCTCCGCCCCACTACTCGCCACCACTACGGTTAGGCTCGCAGCGGAGCCCCAGTCCCATCGAGTCACAGCCATCATCGGCAAGGCCCGGGGTAGACACGCCTCTGAGTTACGGACCGTACCAACGAGAGGCGGTACAGGAATCCAACGTAGCAATGTTTAACCTGTCTATTGACGAGCAGGGTAACCAGCGGTACTGTGGTCAGTCGAGTGGCCTCTGGCTCCTGCGGGGCAGTAGTCGATTCCAGGGCGGGATCCTTCAGGGCTCTCGAGCCAACCTACGGTCCCACACCTGCCCTTACACAGACGTGACCCAGGTACCACGCGAGATCGAGTTGGCCCTGGTGCGCGGATTCTTTGAGCACATCTACCCGGTGTTCCCCATCGTGATTCCTCACCAGTTCTGGAACTCATTCGTCAACCCCAGTGAGGACCCGCCCTCCCCGCTGCTTAAATACGCCATGTTCGCCTGCGTGGCCAAGTTCGTCGATTTAGATACTCTCATGCCCGGCGGCTCGAACGCCGCCCTGGGCATGCTATATTTTGATACACTGCAACCTGGCCTACTCGCCCATCTCTTCACTTCGTCACTCACTCTGGTCCAGGTACTGGTGCTGGTTGCGGTCTACCACCACGGTTGTATGACCATGAAGGGCTGGAAATTCAACGGTATGGCCATTAATCTGGCCTACGACTTAGGCCTCCACCGCGATCCGGACAAGATGGGCATGCTGCGGATGAGCGATACCGACCGTGAGCTACGCCGCCGCGCCTGGTGGTGTTGCTACATCCTCGACACTATCGGCAGCGCTTCACTCGGCCGGCCGCCCGTGGTCAAAGGTATGGGCTTTGACACTGAGTACTGTCGCCTCGAGGAGAACCCTGCCGTTGTGGCCGGGATCATCGACGGGAGCATTACGGGCCCCATCTCGGCTGACTTGGCACGGGCACCCCCCACTTCCTCCTCCCCCGTCCCTCCTGGACAACCTTCGCCCGAGCTTCCATTCACCGTGGAGCGGCACAGCAAGTACCTTCTTCAGCTCATCAATCTGGTCAACCGGACCATGGGTCAGGTCTATGGATACCAGTCAGTGTTTGTGCGCAATTACCACCACCCCATCGTATTTAGCATCCCAGTGGCTCAACTCGACAAGCAGCTCCGTACTTGGCTGATCAACCTGCCTCCGGAACTCAAGTACAACCCTAGTGACTACCTCCAGCTCGGTCGTGCCCCGCACCGGTTCATCAGTACCATCCACAGCCTCTATCACAACACCCTGATCTTGCTACACAGGCCGTTCTTGGCCCACCAGTGGCACCTGCCCGTCCTAGCCGTAGGCAGTAGTGGTAACCAGACCATGGCTCCGGCATCTCATACCGGTGATGACGGTGCGGAATCAGCCGGCCCCGTGGTCGGCCCGGCCGTCCTGACCGCCACTCCATCCCCACTCAACCGCCATCGCCACGGTACGGCTGCCGCTGGGGGCAGCCCCGGGGTGGGGAGCGGTAGTAACGGGCCCATTGCAACGGCCTCACTCACCTCGGCCGAGTTCTCCTCCCTACAAATCTGCACCTCGTCGTCAGCGGCGCTGACCTGCATCCAGCACACGATGGCGCGCAAGTCGTCGTCGGGTGGGTCCATTTTCAACATCTCCATGAACATGGCGGCCGCCACCCTTCATCTCCACAATGCGCTCTCGCCGGATCCGCGCTACGCCCGCGCCGCCAAGGCCTACCTCCGACTCACGCTCGATACCTTACGGGTCCTGGGTAAGCGTTGGATCTCGGCTTCCAAGCTTGAGGTTATACTTGAGGAACTCATGGAGCAACGCGGAGTGTCCCTTGAGGGTGTACCGCAGGTCACCGAACTGACTGCGGACGATAATTTGGGCTACGCACTGGCCGTCAACCCGGCTCAATTTATGGACGATGTGTCGCAGCCGCCCAACCCCTCCACAAGCACCGTCCCCAAGACTGTCATTGTGGGAGCTAACGTGCATCCTGCTAACGGATGGGCTTCTACGGCTCCGATGTATACCACCCTCAGCCAGTACAACGCCAGTAATCAGGCTCCTGCTTACGATTCCCAGCGTCCTCACGCGCAACGTAACAATCACCCGCAGAGCCCGCTTCGGATGTTGTCCACTGCCGCCCACTCCAGTGGCCCCGTCCCTAAGAACAAAACGCGATCGGATTCGGCATTACCTACGACGGCCAAATCCGCCTCGCACCCGATACCTCCGACGGCTCGCGGCCTGGCCCGCCGACTCGACCCGACTCCAACTGCCCCGGTCTCGCCTACCACGACCATTGCCTCCCGTAATGGTACCGGCTGGACCCCCAGATCTGACCCACTGCGCGCTAAAGTTATGGGCGGGCCTGGCGGTACGGCCACGACTGCCGGTACCGCCGAGGCCAGCTACGCCCTGATCGGCTCCGAAGCCGTTTTCGCGCCCCCGGGAATTGAAGGAAACCAAACTACGACCGTCGATGCCAGCCGACCGCCACTGCCACCGGCGTCCAGCGGCCACCCGGCTGTTAGTCTACCACCACCCATGCAGCAGGACTCCCCTTTTCATACGGGCCAGGTGTTGTGGACCAATCTCATGGAGGACCCCAACTTTAATATCGGTCTGATGGGAGCGGCCGGCATGAATGGGGGTGGTGGTGGGGGCGTGTCCACCGGCCTGGCCACTACGGGGGGTGACTACAAGGCTAGTATTGGGGCCCATAGTGGTGGCGGAGGTCTCGGGACAGCAGTGACCGTACCTTTCGAATTACTCTCACCGCAATACTTCACCGATCCGCGTACCCTCCACGGCGCAGGAGGAAATGTCATCGGGCCGTCGGGCCAAGGCTTCGTGAGTCAAGCGCCGCAACCCACGCCACCGTCGTCATCCACGGTCGGCGCCAACATTACTGAGCTGCCCAGCTACAGCAGCACTGCGTCAGGACCGATACAGCTGCTGCAAATGTCACCCGCTCCCTCTGCCCCGACTCGCTTTGACCCCTACGCCGTCTACGGCGCGGCCACCGGCGCCAATGGTAGCGGGGGAGGTGCTGGTGACAACAATAGCAGTGCCACTGGGGAGGCGCCGACCGACATGACCCAACAGTTCAATTTAGCCCACATCCTACGCCAGGCCCGAGGTGGCGGTAACAAGCCTGGGACGGCCACCGCTGGTGCCGTTCCGGCGTCCCTCCTGCCTTCCTCCGGATTTCCTGGTATGCCCACCTACAATTCGACCTACCCTGCCCACCATCGCCAACTGCAGCAGCCACAGCGATCAGATCAGGCCAACCTCGCTACATCCTCAGCTCATCAGCAGACACTACCGATGGGAGAACTCAGCATCGACTGCGACGGTCCGGACTCCGTGCTGAAATCCTATCCGACGAGTCAGAATGGTAGCCACGCCGGTCACAACGGGTACGCCAATGTCCTCCAACGCGGTAGTCCGGCCTACACACCTCCGGCATCGTCATCATCTGCCGCCGCCGCCGCCGCTGCGGCCATGTTTATGACCCGACAAGCCCCCACGATCATCCCGGCCGGTATAAACGGCGCAAACCCGGTGGGACGAGGGATTGGAAGTACCCAGTCACAGACATCGTCCTCGTCACTCAACCCAGGTCCTCCTTATCCCACCCCGGCACCTGCCGACCTTGGTAACGCCCAGCCGCAACCACAGCAGTCACCATTTATTCCGACTCGCGGTCAAAACCAAGCGTTCTTCACCAACTTGGAGAATTTCTTTTTTGATGCTGACGTGATGGAATTTAACGCATGGGATCAGGTTGGCCCCTCACAGTAGCGGTGTGGTTGTGAAGGTGGCTGGTTGTGAAGGAAGCACAGTGATTATATATTTTTTGGTTATCGATTGTTCTTGTACATAGAATCGATGGTATTATGGTCGGCAATCCAATGCCCCGGCCCCGTGTAGGATATAAATCAAAAAAAAATAATAAACGCTGCAATTGTAACATTGGTCGGGTTGTTTAATAAGTCTAATCCCGGGGTCGGGAGGTTGGTTGAAAACTAGGAGAGCAATGCGTGCGTATGTAGTGTAGTACAATACCGATTATCCTTGCAAAAGGACCGACTTGACCGAGAGCTATATATCTGTTGGTCCGGGCCGGTTCGTGAGTCGGATAGCTGTGCATCCCGATGAAAAGGAAAGCGAGAGATAGAGGAATAACTAATGTCTGCTGTAAGCGAGGTAATGAACTACGCCGACATTTAAGTGGCGATCAGAGAATCTAGATTTCCGGTGCCGAGAAAAGGGTTTCTGTTTAGGATAGTGCTAGGGGGGGAGTTTCGGATGCAACTAGAGGTAACGATCGAGAAAATTAAAGAAAGGGATTCCGGGTACGGCAAGTGATTTATATAGATAGATAAATAAACAATCGGTTGAACAGGTAAATGTTACCTAGGAATCGCGGAAGGGAAATCATGTAAAGTAGATTGTGCGAACCTGGGAGAGGTTTTTGAATATTTGGCATTAAAATTAACGCCGATATGAATGCGTCAGAAGGCCACGTTGCCCCCCTTCTGTTTCTAAGCCAGCAGTCCTAGACCTTGAAGGCAAAGCGACCGCGATGATACCCACTCGTTTGTGCCCACTGGCATTTTTAGTAGCGCCTCCTCATGCTGCTTAGAAACGTCGGATATTTTTCTATCTTAGCGGACACTTCGCAACGTCTATTTCACTGTGCAATTCCACCGACTATTACAACCATGTCTACACCCAAAGGTTATGACCGCAGGCAACGACTGGGAACCCTGAAAGCCACGGCGCCTCCTCGCAGGAAGTACCTCCACCCCGTAAATTAGCCATTGGCCAGACCAGATGGATCATAGTTGCTCACCAAGTCACGATGGCTCAATCGTCTCACCAATCAACCCAGAGGCCCGACAAAATATTTCCATTAGCTGTATATAAACAACCCGATCTAATCTTATCTACTTTACCTCTACTTATCTTTATTCAATGACAGTAAGCCAACCCTCGAGTCTCTACCTACCACAAAGCGGGGCACCTGTGAAATTCAAAGTTTTTCTTATATTGGCTTGATTTGGTGATAACCTACCTGGATGAGAAACCGTTGTGGCCAACTAACCCTGGCTACGTGATGCGTCGTCGAAATAGAATGAAGGATGCAGTCCTTGTCTTCAGTAGCATTAGAAATGGAAAAGGCTGCTGTGGTTATCTGAAACCCCAAGGGGTTTTTTATTGCAATCTGTGCAAGGTTAGATAAAAGTGGAAGATGAAGATACCATTAGCAGTTTGGGTTTATTGGCTAATATAGCCAGGAAATGTTTTTTAGGGGTTGGGTCTTCGTCTGGGGTCTGGTAGTCATGAAGGGGGTTGCAAGTCATTGGGTTTGACCAATTGTCAGTGCTACAGAGGTCGCGGTTGTTCCTGTAAGGCGTCACTGTGGCTTGCAGGGTTTCGACGGACATTGGGTATTTTTTGGATGCCAACAATAGTCTTTTATTATAATTAACCTTGAAGTGATATTGTCATTCTAGTCATATGACTGAACGCGTCACTACTTACCTTTGATGGTAGCCAGTCATAACGTCTCCACTTGCTACCTATTTTGATTATCTATTGACCTTGCAGCCCCTATAAAAATGACAATGGTTTGCATCTCTCAATAAAGGACAACAAGTATACATCGTTTTCTTTCTGATATTCTCCCTAGCTTCCATTGAAATCGTTTACCACATATCACGCATTTTTGATGCCAACCCTGGCATTGACTCTGGAAGAATTTTAGGAGGTCGCGACTAAAACTGGAGAATGTCCAAAGCAGGAAACTTAGTGGCGGAAGGTCCAGCCTCCCTGGCTGAGTCACCTTTCCATGGGTGCACTGTAATCACACAGTGGTTCTGGAGCTGGTTAAGGATCACCACACACCAAACCATTCAGTTGGTACCATTTACCAATTTGGCAAGAGCTGGTTGCTTTGCAAGAACGACCAGTTGGCATAAGACCTAGGGCCTCAACCCCTCCTCCTTGCTCTTTAAGCTTTAATCTATTTTCAAAATACACATGCCAGTCCATTACTGTATCTTGCTGCCTATTTTACCTTGTCTTGTTCTTTCCCGCCTCAGGCGTCTTTTTAATACAATCCCTTAATCCATAAACACAAAAAACGCCATGGTTCTATGTTGTGATTACTATAGGTGCACCATTGGGCTTGGTTTATTTTTTGGTTCCCAAAACTTTATCTGTGGTGTCATTACCATACCCAGACCCATCACCATAGCATTCTTATGAGCTTGATGCTGATGGTATCTTTTCTGCCAGTTTAATGAGATAGCGACTTGCAATACAGCAATATAACTACATACACTAAGTGGAATTGGTGCTGTCCTTGACCTATGAACTCATGGTCACTGGTTCCGAACATCAGAATTGAGCCATTGCCTGTACCTGATATGAATTTGATTGCTTGGCTGGCAATAATGACCTTGGAGAATTGGTAATAAGTATGATTAACAATTTACTTTTTTTACTAGTATTTATGAAATGAGTCCAAATGGCACCCCAGTTTGTTTGATGTATTAGAAGAAGGCATCTAGGACTGATAGACTCCAGCAGATACGTAATACTGTAGTCAAGGGTTTATCGCCCCCCCTCGCCCAGTCTTTGGCCTGCAAGCTTGCATTGGGTGACACCTTACTGATAGGATGGAGCTCACTGTGCTTTAGCCACTGGATGGCTTTCGATCTGGATCTGGAATATAATGGTCACCTTACGTTTTGATTCGGGTTAGATACGCGCTTGATATTGCATTTGCAATCCAAAGCGGCCTGTGTTGAACCCCAAGCTACACGAAGTAGTATCACTTCTACCACTTTTGTGTATATAAAAAATACTATAATAGTGACACCTGCTCCTCACTGGACAGGCCTTGCCTGTTGTACAGCTCTGCAGTCCCCATTGCCTGCTATTATGTAAATGCTTGGTCCCTTAGGGGTTCGCGGCGCATAGTGATGCAGATCTGCATTCACAAGGTTGGTGCGTCCTGTGGGACTGCCCCTTGGGTTAGCCCATTGCGAGCGAATAAGGAGGGCGGATGGTGTCTATGCGATGGGCAGATCATCGTTGGGAGATACAGGTGCCTCCAATTATTTTGAGGATTTCTAAGTCAAATTAGTTTTATTCAATATAGCTGCCACCACTCTGT